>OZ005656.1:30657651-30922651 GCA_963930645.1 Salticus scenicus
GAGTTGAATTTAGCCTTAAATGGCTTGAAGTAATGTATTAAAACTAGAGTTACTGGTATTGGATCATTTCATATAAATACAAAGAGGTGTGTTGCTCGACCATTTTCGTTTCTTTTGATACTTATGTCCCTTATAGGTACTTATGAGAGATGTTCAAAACTACTTTTATTTTTCTCTACTATTAACGTGGGATTTTACACAGGTCATCAAAAGTCGTTCTATTGCTCAAAAATTGGATTATTAGACTTTTATATTTTGACACAAATATCTTTGAATTAAGTTTATGAGTGCTAATTTTAAACATTAGTATCAAAGTACGTAAGATAAAAGTGTCACATGCTTAGTTACACTGATGTATCTTAATAACTAAAATAATTAAAATAGGTCAAATTTCAAGGTAAAATTTAAATTTTTTGTCAATTTCGATAGTGGATAACTCTTCTAGAGTACAAAACCACAAAATAAACTATCATACAAATTAATCTGTAGAATCACACTAATGAGAAAATGTAATAGTAATTCTGTGGTATTTAACCATTTAACGGTTACAGTCCCCTGAAATGTCAGAAAAAAGACAAAAATTACATTTTCAGACCCCCCCCCCCACACACACACAAACCAAAAGGGATGAAAAAAAATATATATATATTCACCAATTAACTATTCTTTTAAAATACGATGCGTACTGTATGTATTGTTTTGTGCTTTAGATTTGTAAAAAAAAAAAAACAAAAAAAAAACAGATGTTTTAATTCGCGTAATTTGGCTGGTTAACACACACTAATTTGGGAAATAAGACTTTGGAATTAAATGATTACAGACTATTTTTTTTTTTTTTATTAAAATGAGCTTTATAGTAATGCAAAACTATTTTAATGAAATTATAATTAAATATTAAAAAAATTACTCCTATTTTATAAATATTTAAACATTATTCCATAAATATTGAAAATTGACTGTAAAAAATAAAGAACTCACTTTTAATTTTTAATTATTTATAAATAATTGAACATTTGTAAAAATTTGGTGAATTAATACATACATTTTAAAGCAGAAAATATAAAGAATGAAAATTCATTGCACATTTATATATTACGTACTATATAATTTATATACTGAAAAGCCATAATTATGATAAATCATTGGCAATGATAGAAGGATTGAGGTGAACTTTTAATCATTATTATTATTATTATTATTATTATTATGCACCCTATTTCATACTTTTTACTGTTACACAATAATTTTATTCTGAGTGTACTTAAACTAATTGGAATGAAACAATGGTTAGCCCTTGTATTGGAAATTTTATTGGTAGAAACAAACCTTTCCCGAAGTATTTTTTTGGAATGTTTAACACACTATGCGCTTACATATATGAATTAAATGCCTGCAATAGTGGTAGGGCAGAAATTATTTATTTCTATTGCATTTAAAATATGATTCCTGTATTTCTTTGCAAGCTAGTCTTTGTAACAATTTTTTTTTTCAGTTCCTCCGATAACGTCACACGGTCCTTTACCGTGTGATGTTGCATAGAAATGCCATTCAGCATTCAAGTTAAAATATTTTTTATGATGGCATAAATCTTGTTTATACAAAGGAATTTTTAACACTTGGGAATTTTTATGAAATTTTTAATTTTGTCGTACAAGATGAAATACAAAGTTATCATTGGGCTAAATCACAAGCTACTTTACACCCTTTTGTAATTTACTTATAGGTAACAATAATGATTTACAAACAAAGAGCATTTGTGTAATAAGCTTTTTTTTTTTATCCAAAGTACAATACCAGCTTGTGCTTTTTATAAAGAAGTACTACATATTGTAGTACTACATTACTATAGTACTACTACTAAAGAAGCACTACATTTTGCTGCAGACTCTATGTCTTTTCAGTATACAGATAATGTACAAATGCGCAATAATTTTTCATTCTTTATTTTTTCTGCTATAGAATGCATAATATTAACTAACCAAATTTTTACAAACGTTTAATTATTTATATATATATATATATATATAAAGTAATACATATATAAAGTAATATATATATTATATATATAAAGTAATTAAAGTGAACAATACATTTTTTTATTTTTTACTATCAATACTTATGGAATAATGTATAAATATTTATAAAATAGGTGTGAAAAAATTTACTGTTTAATTACAATTTCATTAAAGTAATTTATTATTGTTATAGAGCCCATTATATATATATATATATACATATATATATATATATATATATATATATATATATATATATATATATATATATATATATATATATATATACAGTAGCCTCCGCTTTATAAAATCACGTTTGTTTTCATTAAAATTATTTTATTAAGCGGCTGATTTTTATATCCGGCGAACACGCCCGAACTGAATAAATGAGTATTCCGAAGAGAGCCCGAAGAAATTCTTCTTCGTCCTTCCATCTATAAACTAGCCATCCCTAGAAATGGAGTTTTTGCTACTTATCATTCATGTAAAATTTTCAGCTTTTAAGGACAAAATTACATAAAAGATGGAAATTTTCTTTGACCTTGCATTCTTGTACCTATCTAGTGCGCCGTTGATGACTTCAGCTCTCCTTATTCATTTTCGTTTGCGATTAACTCTTCGGTTTGATACAATTTAGGAACTAATATCATCTTTATTATTATGTTTTCATGAAGCAAACTGAGAAATTTCAAGCTTCAATGTCACCCTCATTTGATTATACATTTAAAGAAAACCGTCATACTATACCAAAATTTTACGCTTTACCTTTAAAATAAAAACTACCCGCTTGTATATTTTGCAGCTAAATTGCTTCAAAATAAGAAATAGAAACTCTATTTGAATATTTTAAGACAGAAAAAAAAATACCCATTGGCCAATCATATAAACAATTCATTCCTTGAATTAATAACTGCAACACACGGCGGGGCGCGTTCTTTTTTTTTTTTTTTTTTTTTTTTTCTTTTGAGGCGTAAAATGTTTGACAGGTAATAATGTGATGGCTTGCTACGTTTTATTTCTTTTTTTCTTTTCAAAAATCCGGTGAGAAAATATAATTTGCTGTTTAACTGAAATATATGGTCATTTTTACTGTTGAAGAGATTTTTTTTTGAGTTTATTAACCGGCAATGTTGATTTTATTAAGCGGCGGTTTGTGTTGATTTGATTCCGGACCCAACAATTTAATCAGATTAAGCGGCTGATTTTATTAACCAGGGATTTTATAAAGCGGCGGCTAATGTATATATATATATGTATGTATAATAGTGTGTAATTATTTAATTCCAATATTTTATTTTCTAATTTAGTGTGTGTTAATCATCAAAATTACGCGATTCAAAACAACTGTATTTTTTTACAAATCTAAAACACAAAACAATACACACAGTACGCGTAGTACTTTAATAGAATACAGAGTTGGAAAATACTTTTATTTTATTTTATCCCCTTTTGCTTTATGGGGTTCTGAAATTATCATTTTCGTCCTTTTTCTGACATTTCAGGGGACTGTAACTATTAAAGAGTTAAATACCACATAATTACAATTACATTTTCTCTTTAGTGTGATTCCAGAGATTAATTTGTACGATAGTTTTTTTGTGGTTTGTTCCCTAGAAGAGTTATTCACTATCAAAATTGACAAAAATTTTATGTTTGACCTTCAAATTTGACCTACTGTAATTATTTTAGTTATTAAGTTACATCAGTGCATTTATGCATGTGACACCTTTATTTTATGTACATTGATACTAATATTTAAAATTAGCACTCATATATTTAATTCAAAAAGGTTTGTGTCAAAATATAAATGTCTAATAGTCCCGTTTTTGACCAGGAGAAGGTCTTTTGATGATCTGTGTAAAATCCCAGGTTAATAGTAGAGAAAAATAAAAGTTGTTTTGAACATCTCTCATAAGTGTCTATAAGGGACATAAGTATCAAAAGAAACAAAAATGGTCGAGCAACGCACCTCCATAAATTTATTTGGAATGACCCGATAAATAAAAAATACAGTGTAAAAGTAAGCTGCAAGTCTACTGTAAAATTTTAGTACTCAACAAAACGAAATTACATACTACAGGGCAGTCGCAACTTGTGTTTTTTGGATACTAAACTCAGATAATCTGCTTGATAGATGAGTTGTCTTGACTGCACTAGAGTCCCAGGTCTATAGGTAAAATGCCTTCCGTGGAGGTTTCTCTAAGGGTTTTTCGTACATATTTACTTTTGTTTCAGAGAAAAAAACGGAAAAATCCGAACGGCTAGGTCAGTGAGCGTGACCTAGGATCGTACCCAACTCTTCCCACACATCATCGTTCAGCACGGAACCACTGAGTGACAAATGAGAAATATATCGTTACGACCCCAACAATTATGCCATCCGGTCAGTTAGATGTTTTCAGTTATTCTCATAAGAGGTGATCTACGTATTATATTCCAGCCTTTTCATTTTTTTTCGACCAATACATCCTGAGTGTGTAGAAATAATTCAATATTAATTAAATATTTATAACTGTAACTAGCAGGCGTTGCCCGCTTCGATGGTTACTACATTAAAATGGTTGATTTGTTGATTGGGTTTTACGTCGCACTAGTGCTGCGCAATGGACAATTGGCGACGATCTGGGACTCACCCTTAGAGGTGCACTGGAGACATACCATCAGAAGTTTGTTCCCCCACGGAAAGGATGGCTCTCTCGCTTTGGTAACCCCCAAAATTTAATATAAAAGATGAAATTGTGGCAGTTCTCCTGACGCATGCTTATCCATCCTATTGCATAGACAATAACATAGTGGTACTGGAAATCCCTTCTTTAATTCCATTACAAATTTACGCAAATGGTTCGAGAATTGTGCCTTTGCAGTATACCTTAATGAAAAAATAGAATTCTTTTAATAGATAAAACTACATAACATAAATACATTTTTTCAAGCGGAATTACTTGCGATAATCGAGGCTATAACTTAGTACTTAGACTCTTCATATAAACATTATGAAATGATTATAATAACGGATAATAAATCAGCAATAGAGATCCTCAAACATCCCTTCTCCAAATTTAACTTAATAAAAAACTTATATTAAAAACTTATATTAAAAACTAATTTCAACAAATTTTACAATTAATCTTTCTTGGACAAGGGTACATGGGGGAACTATAGGCAACGAAAAAGCAGATGCGTTGGTAAAACAAGTCATTACTGAAAATATTTTTAACTGCGAGGTCTCCCTCCCATATCCATCCACAATTGTCAAATCATATTTAAAGAACAAGATTATATGAGATTGGCAACAGCATTGGACCTACACTTCTAAAGGCAGAGACACCTAAGCGATTCTAAACGTTGTTGATACTAACTTTATTTCCCCAAATAGAATAGCAACTTTTTTTTTTTTTTTAATCTCAGGCCATGGTCAATTCCCAACAAACTTAAATAAAATAAAAGCCCTACCAAATGACAAATGTAAATGTGATAATAAAAGCTTGGGATCACCTTTTCACTATATCTTCCAAAAATGCAAACTTATTCCAAATAATTTGTCTTTTAACAAAAATTTTAACAAAAACCTAACTTTCAACAAAAAAAAAAAAAAAAAAAAAAAAAAAAAACCTACAACAAGTCCTTTTAAATCCAAACAATTATAATCAACTAAAATCAATCTTCAATATTTTAATCAAACATTATTCAACTATTCCACACGCGTATTAGCATCATTCATTTACTGTTGGCTTCTCTCTACTTTATTTTATTGTCTTGCAGACAATTTTATTTATGAAAAAAAAAATCTAGCACCACTATTAGATTATAACTACCATGGACATGGAATGCTTACAAAATCTTATCTAACAACCCAGAATAATGTAAATTTTCATATTATGTCCATGGAAATCACAGACAATTGTATAATTTATATCTTTTGTAATCATGAAATATTTTTAAAATGAAGGTGAGGTCTTTCCCTGCTGATTCCCGGGCCTGTTGTCGGCGCTGTGAAATCGCTGGATGGTAGGGGTTTTGCTCGTATGACCTATATAGGATTTGCCCAAGGGCACTGTTTGCAGGTCCACACTCTAAATCGAAAGGTGGGTATCCTCCCAGTGGTGGTGTTCTGTTCGGTAACCCCCAGAGGTACAATTTTGATGAAAGCATACTATATTTCTTGATCCCTTCCCTGCCAAAAGTGGAAGGTTTCGCAAAGTTCTCTTTGTAGTATGAATAAAGTATACACAAAATCCAAAAATTCAAAAATCACTGATTTTTTTTTTTTCAATTTTCATATGGAAGGAATGGCTCTCCTGCTTCAGTGAACTTAATAGGTATAATTTGTATGGTCATCGCCATGAAGTTGGCTAAAATAGAATCAGCAGAATAAAATAATGACCAATTGAAAAGTTCAGCTGCAATTTTATTGATCAAGAACTTGATAAGCAGAAGTATACACAAAATCCAAAAATTCAAAAATCACTGATTTTTTTTTTTTTCAATTTTCATATGGAAGGAATGGCTCTCCTGCTTCAGTGAACTTAATAGGTATAATTTGTATGGTCATCGCCATGAAGTTGGCTAAAATAGAATCAGCAGAATAAAATAATGACCAATTGAAAAGTTCAGCTGCAATTTTATTGATCAAGAACTTGATAAGCAGAATGGTTCACTTATAACGATACTTGAAAATGTGGAAGCTTTAAATCTTGAATTTCGCCGATCTGTGCCTGTAGCCACAGTCGAAGTTGGAAGACCGATAAGAACTGGTGAGAACTTCAGCCAAGTCGAAGTGTTATCTCAAATCGAAATTCAGTTTTCATATGTACTCTCTGCTACTTCAGTGTTCTTTAGGTGTGAAGGAAACATCCCTTATGTTGGGAGGAAACAAGCAAAATCAAACTACCCTTAATTCCGTGGCTCTAAGGTGACATCTTAGTGGTAGAACACTTTAATATTCGGGCATGCGCTGTGAAATGCCCTAAAATTAACCTCATTAAGAATATAAACATTGATCTGAAAGGGAATATGATTATTAATAAGTACATTTACTCTCATCAAATAATACTAGACTCATATAATTTTAATTAATTTCTTTATTAAATCTCCATTTTTGAATATTAATTAAAATGATGATTTTTATGATTTCAAAATACCACATAAATGGGATCACAATGAGATCTCCTTTTTAAACATTATTATATTGATTACATCGAAATGGGATAAGATGAGTACTTAGAAACAGGTATGCTTGACATGCGTTTGCAAAGTTAAAAAAAATACTGACTAATGAATAAAATAATTTTTCACCAGATCACTAGATGCTAGGGCGAAGCTTGGGAATAATATGGATCATCACAGGGAACACTCTTGATAATCTACACTTACTACACAGTTTTCTTAGTATTTCTACCACGTATTTTTATATCTATTATTTGGGCCAACGCCGAGAGCATCTTAACGTAGCTGAGATGAGTCATAGCAATGAGGCAGTAAAGGACTCTCACATGGTGTCAGCGAGAAGGCAATTGACAGAATCTTCTTTTTTTTTAAATTTCTTCTCATTTTCCTTCAGGTCTCTCATTATAATTTTTTGAGGAGGTTTTCTTCTTGCATTTTTTTATTGGGTGTTTGGGTTTCACTTGTGATTTCTTTATTGGGCTTTCTTCTGATTGGACCCAGTTTGGACCAATCTGCTTGCTTCTAGATTTCTTTAGTGCATTTCTTAAGAATTAGCAGGGGCGTTTTTGGCGGTTGCCTGAGGGGCTTAGTGTGTGTGGTCCCTTTTAGAGTTTTCCAAGTACTGGTCATAAATATGGCGTTATAATTCTGTCTGAAGCTTTTAAGAGGTTTAACAGTAAAACAGTTTTTGTAGTATTTTATTATTATTTTTTTAAATAATGCCCTTTTGTAATTTTATTATTTCGTTTTTAACAAATGGCTGCTTTTGCCCAGCACCTTACCTTGTTTATTGTAATTTGGAGCTCATATAATGAGTTGCTCAGTGAAACAACGAAATTCAAGGTGGGTTTATATTGCAAATTAAAAGACATTTCTATATACGAACAATCTATAAACTGTTTTCACATAGCAACTAGTTTTCAATGCCTTTTTGTTATTTGTTTATCACACTCTCTTTCATTCTCTTTTGGTAATATTACGTAAATCTGGCGATTCCCCGTTTTATACGAGAATCATCCGATATGACATTCTCTTTAGAGAAGGGTAGGAAAATTCAACCTTTTCTGTTCACTACTTGTAAGTTTAATTTTGCATAGTGTGTGTGATTTCTGTTGTTATTGTCCTATTTGTTAAAATAAAAAGGCAAAGCAAACAAATAAAGATGCTAACTCATAAATTTTAGAAAAAGAATCAATTAATTAACACAAATAAGAAAATACGAAAAAAATAAAAATAAAAATAAATAAAACAAAGAACCAGAAGAGTTAAGAATGGGCAAAGTGGACTAATGCTATTGATAGGGTTTGCTACGGCTCACCTAATGTGATACATATATAGTATTCATATGGCAATTTACAATACTTCTTTTTAAAATAATCATTCTGTAAGCAGAGGAAGGGTTTGTGAATATAACTGTTGTATTTGTATATTCTTAATGTACTAAATAACATTAAAAATTTACATACCTTAAAGTTACGTGAATGAAAGTTATCATTTGTTTCTGTAATTTTTTAAAAATATTATATATATATAAAAGGAAATAATATAGATTCTGAATTTACGAAAATTTTGTTGTTACTTTAAATTCTTGCAATTTATTGCTAAAAAAAAAACTAGTCTTATTTTTTTTTTTTTTTTACTAAAAGAAAACGTCATTTTAATGAAACACATGATCAATATATATATATATATATATATATATATATATAACTTCTTAAAAAAACATCCATGTGTTTTTGCTGTTTAAGTAATAGGAGAAGGGAAAATGTGGTTACGCATTAATGAAGCTCATTATATAGTAAAAGTCGAAAGATATTTCTACAGAAATAAAAAAATATTTTTCTCAGCTGCTCGAAATTTTGTTACCATAAAATATTAAATTTCCACATTGTTTGGAATATTTTATATGCATTAATGAAGAAGATTTCATTAAAAATAATAAAACATTATTATTTTTATTATTATTATTATTCCAGTGCATCCTTATTATATATGCCAATCATTTTTGTAAACATATTATAGATTTTTTCTTATTATTATTGTCATAATCATTATTAACATTTATATTAACACTTTCCAACAAAGTTCAAAAGTGTTTATGACTTCAGTTTGTCTGTCTGTCCGTCTGTCTGTCTGTCCGTCTGTCTGTCTGTATGTTCGTCAATCTGTCTGTCTGTACGCGCTCTAACTCCCGTAAATATTTATGGAATTTCTTGAAACAGATATATATTATTCATGTTCTTTATCGGATGTTCCCTATTGAAAATTGAGTTTATACCTCTACTGGTTTGTGTACAGGAACCCCCGAAATTATTTCAAAGCATTGTATTCCATGAGAGGCATTTCTATAAACCATATTTTCATACCCATACTGTACACAAATCTTAATGTAATTGAAATATGCTATTAAAGTTCACTATCGGAAGTTTCCAGTATAAAATGGAGTAAATACCACCACTGATTTGTGTACAGGGACACACAAAAGTATTTCAAAGCATTGTGTTCTATGAGAGGCATTTCTATAAACCATATTTTTATACCCTTACTGTAAAAAAATCTTAATGAAATTGAAATATGTTATACAATATTATAATCGGATGTTCCCTGTTGAAAATGGACTTTATACCTCTACTGGTTTGTGTACAGGGACCTCCGAAAATATTTAAAAGCAATGTGTTCAATGAGAGGCATTTCTGTAAACCATATTTTCATACCCTTTCTGTTCACAAATCTTAATGAAATTAAAATATGTTATTCAAGTTTACTTTCGGCTGTTTCCTGTATAAAATGGAGTAAATACCACCACTGATTTGTGTACAGGGACACACAAAAGTATTTGAAAGTATTGCGTTTTATGAGACACATTTCCATAAACTAAATTTTAATAACTTTACTTTATACGAACATTTATGAAATTAAAATGTGTTATTTATAAGCACAAAAGAAAATGCTTTGCATAGAATACAGCATGTTTAGCATTAGATTTACAGGGTGACACAAAAATATTCAGTTATATAAAGAGCTATTAATAAATATTTGCTAAAAGTGTACTTTCGTTTACATTGCGGTGAATCATGCCAAGTGTGAACTGTACAGCCAACTCTGGTACAAAGAACTATGAACAATCGCCGATTTGGCGACCGCGTTATGGCATGGCAACCCAGAAGAGAGAACATTTTCTCCCTCTCTCAGCCAGAGTCACTTGCACTCCAGAACTTGCACAGCTAGCTACCTGTATCGGCCATGTGCCTGTTAGGTTCGCACACCACGTGCGCTAATAATATTCTTTCTCAAAGCAATAATTATTTGTTAATATTTTGTTAATAAAATTTGTTAGTTTTCATGTTAAGCAGACAATCATTATTAAGTTTGTCTCACTGGTGACCCGGCAAGAAAAAATGCGCCCTTCTGCCACGATGTTCCAGGTATGTAATTTTGATTGATTCCTCTGTGATTTGGTCTGTATATTATTCCCTTTTCCATTTTTTGCACTTTCCTTCAAACCCTTGTATGTTATTATTTAAAAATGCCGTCTGACGACGAAACAAAAGTTCCCGAACAACACGTGTACGGTGTCGGCGTCAAGCTGCCGCCATTGTGGAAAAATAATATCAAACTTTGGTTCGTACGCGTTGAAAGTAACTTTGCACTTTCCAGAATTACGGCAGATGAAACTAAATACAATAATGTTATCGCTGCAATCGATCCGGAAACCTTAACGGCAGTCTCAGATATCCTTTTAAGCCCTCCCGCGACTGAAAAATATAAAGCCCTTAAAGATCGCCTTATAGACGAATTTTCCGATTCCGCGACACAGCAGATTCGGCGCCTAGTTTCGGAAATTCAACTCGGCGATGATAAACCGTCCCATTTATTGCGTAAAATGAAGGAATTAGCCAACGGTGCGTTGAATGACGAATTTTTGCAAACATTATGGCTACAGCGCCTGCCATCGGACATTCAAGCTATCCTCTCTGTAAGCTCTGAGCCGTTGGAGAATTTAGCGAAGCTAGCCGATAAGATCGCGGATTGGCGCGGCGAAGCTGCCGCTTCTGGTGTTTGCGCCGTGAGTCACGATACGCACGCCGCGGAGGAGAGACGCTCTCGTAGTCAAGCGACCGCGGCTGCTGGTTCGTCCGCGGACGGTGAACGGAGCGAAATCACGGCCCTGCGGGCGGAAATCGCCACTTTAACTCGCCAAGTATCGCGTTTATTAGCACGCGATCGCAGTAATTCTCGTGCATCACGTGGTAAATCGCCGCATCCCCGTAACAGGTCGCAATACAAACAAGGCATTTGTTATTATCATAAAAGATTCGGTAAGGACGCGCGCAAGTGTAATTCACCTTGCACTTTTTCTGAAAATGAGGATTCGGGAAACTAAATTCGGCTGTCGATGCTAGTATTTTCGCGACAGCTACACCGATAGCCGCAAAATCATGTCGCTTATACGTGTACGACAAGCGCTCTCACTTAAAATTTTTGGTTGATTCTGGCTCTGATGTCAGTTGTATACCCCCTCCTAAAAATTCAAAAAAACTACATCCAACTGCTTTAAAATTATTTGCTGCTAATAATACAAGCATACTTACTTATGGCTCTAAATTAATGAACATAGATTTAGGCTTAAGGCGTAGTTTTGAATGGAAATTTTTAATTGCTAATGGCCCATGCCTATTATTGGAGCTGATTTCTTAGAAAATTTTGGTCTTATAATTGATCTCAAGCATCGTAAAATTATTGATAGTATAACTAAACTTTCACAAATAGGAATATTTGCAAAACATACCCAAAATAGCTCCATAAAACTTATCTCAGGTAATTCTGAATATCATAAAATCTTGTCCAAATTCCCAAATTTGACAAAAGTCAATCCAAAACGTGGTCCAGTTTCACACAATACGGTTCATTACATTGAAACATCTGGCCCACCGGTACATAGTAGGCCAAGGCGCTTGAACCCCAAGCTTTACGAAAGTGTACGGAAAGAATTTCAGTACATGTTAGATCAGGGCATTTGCAGACCTTCCAAATCACCATGGTCTTCCCCTATACATGTAGTCTCTAAGAGTTGTGGAAGTATCCGCCCAGTTGGCGACTATAGAAGACTTAACGCTTGCACAATACCAGATAGGTACCCAATTCCTCATATTCAGGATTTTTCAAATGCACTTTATGGCAATACTATATTTTCTAAAATTGATATTGTGCGAGCTTACTTTCACATTCCTGTACACCCAGATCATATCCCAAAAACTGCAGTCTGTACACCATTTGGCTTGTTCGAATTCCCATTTTTAAATTTTGGTCTCTGTGGAGCAGCACAAACATTCCAGAGATTTATGAATGAAATTTTAGGTGACCTTCCATTTTGTTATGTCTATATAGATGATGTGTTGATTTATAGTAAAAACGAGGCGGAGCATAAAGAGCATTTGCGCATTATTTTTCACAGACTTAATTCATATGGTTTAACAATTAATGTTTCAAAATGTGTGTTTGGTGTCCCACACATTTCATTTTTAGGCCATTTAATTTCTGCTGAAGGAACAAAACCTTTGCCAGACAAGGTAGAGCCAATTTTAAACTATCCCCGCCCTAAAACAATCAAAGATCTTAGACGATTTCTTGGTCTGTTGAATTTCTTTCGTCGGTTTTTGCCGCATGCAGCACACAGTCAAACCACACTTAATGATTATTTAAAAAATTCAAAGAAAAATGACAATCGTGAGATAAATTGGACAGACCAAGCTAATCAAGAATTCGACGCCTGTAAAACTCTAATCGCTAATGCAACCCTTTTAGCTCATCCAAAGCCTGATGCTAAATTAGTTCTGCAGGCAGATGCCTCTGACTTCGCAATTGGAGCTGCATTATTTCAGGTAGCTGGAGATTCTCTCCAACCGCTTGCATTCTTTTCCAGAAAGCTATCAACAACCGAAAAGAATTATAGCACATATGATAGAGAATTATTAGCGGCATACGCCTCAATTAAACATTTTAGACACATGGTGGAGGGTAGGGAATTCTCGTTATATACCGACCACAAACCCTTAGTTTACGCTTTTCGACAAAATCTTGATAAATGCTCCCCTAGACAGCAAAGACACCTTGATTTCATATCACAATTTACAACAGATATCATTCATATTAAAGGAACTCAAAATATTGCTGCTGATGCACTTTCGCGGATAAATTCAATAACTATGCACAAAAGCATGATTCTGAATTGCAACATCTAATAACTAATTCTCAAACATTGCAAATTAAGAAAATGACATTACCAGATTCTAGCACATCTTTGTTTTGCGACATTTCAACTGGCAATATAAGACCGTATATACCGCAACAGTATCGCAAACATGTTTTTGATACATTGCATGCTGTTTCCCACCCAGGCATTCGCGCTAGTACAAAATTAGTTCGATCGCGTTTTATATGGCCGTCAATCAATAAGGATTGTAATAACTGGGCAAGACAGTGTTTAGCATGTCAAAAATCAAAAATCACTCGGCATACAAAATCCCCTCTAGGTTCTTTCCCTGACCAATCACAGAGGTTCGATCACATACATCTTGACATCGTCGGCCCTTTACCGCCATCTGGTGGAAATTATTATGTACTAACGATGATTGACCGTTTCACGAGGTGGCCGGAAGCAGTTCCTATCCCAGATATGAGTGCCGAAACTGTCTCCACAGTTTTTTACAACACATGGATTACCCGCTTCGGAGTTCCATCAATGATCACCACCGACCAGGGACGACAGTTCGAAAGCTCTTTGTTTCGATCCTTAGCACAGCTGCTCGGCATTCAGCGAATACGGTCGTCACCATACCACCCGCAGGCCAATGGGTTGGTGGAGGAATTCCATAGGCCACTGAAGCAAGCCCTGAAAGCCTATGACACCGACCGGTGGGCTGCTGCTTTACCAACCATCCTTCTGGGGTTTCGGTCAGTTTTCAGAGAAGGCCTGCAAGCCACAACAGCTGATTTGGTGTATGGCACCAGCCTCCGACTCCCTGGAGAATTCTTCACCACTACTCCCACTGAAGCATCACCGAAGCAACTGGTAGAGGAGCTGAAACAGCATTTCCAGTACATTCGACCTGTTCCCACATCATCACATAGCAGTACACGGACATTCGTGCACCCTCACTTAAAGGACTGTTCCCATGTGTTTGTGCGCAACGATGCAGTCCGGAAACCACTACAACCACCATACAATGGACCTTTTAAAGTGTTGAATCGCCACTCAAAAACTTTTGATGTGGAAATAAAAAATAAAAAGTGTACCATTTCAATTGATAGGTTAAAACCCACATTCCTCCCCACTACTCCAGATAGTCCTTCTTCAACTATAATCCAGACACCTCCAAAAACTGTCACTACACGAACAGGTAGGAGAGTTCGCTTTCCTAAACGTTACACCACATAGGATGTAACTGCGGGGGGAGTGTGCGGTGAATCATGCCAAGTGTGAACTGTACAGCCAACTCTGGTACAAAGAACTATGAACAATCGCCGATTTGGCGACCGCGTTATGGCATGGCAACCCAGAAGAGAGAACATTTTCTCCCTCTCTCAGCCAGAGTCACTTGCACTCCAGAACTTGCACAGCTAGCTACCTGTATCGGCCATGCGCCTGTTAGGTTCGCACACCACGTGCGCTAATAATATTCTTTCTCAAAGCAATAATTATTTGTTAATATTTTGTTAATAAAATTTGTTAGTTTTCATGTTAAGCAGACAATCATTATTAAGTTTGTCTCAACATTAAGCGTTTTTAACACTTTCTAACTTTTTTAACACTTCCCAACAAGGTGTAAAAGTGTTAATGACTTCGGTTTGTCTGTCTGTCCGTCTGTCTGTCTCTCCGCTCTCTAATTCCTGTAAATATTTGCGGAATTTCTTGAAACTGATATATGTTATTCAAGTTCACTATCGGATATTCCCTTTAGAAAATGGAGTTTATACCGTTACTGATTTGTATACAAGGACAACCGAAAGTATTTCAAAGCATTGTGTTCTATGAGAGGAATTTCTATAAATCATATTTTCATACCTTTATTCTACACATATCTTAATGAAATGGAAACATATTTTTCAAGTTCACTATTGGATGTTTCCTGTATAAAACGGATTAAATACCAATGCTGTTTTATATTCAAAGACACTCAAAAGTATTCTAAATCATTGCGTTCTATTAGAGATATTTCTATAAATCAAATTTTAATAATTTTACTTTCCACGAAGATTTCGGAAATTGAAATATATTATTTATATGCACAAAAGAATGCTTTACATAGAATATAGCATGATTTTTTTTTTTTTTTTTTTAAGTGTGAATATGATATCAATTTGTGTATGTGTCCGTCTGTCCGTCTGTCTGTCTGCCCGCGCTCTAATTCCCGTAAATATGTATGGAATTTTTTGAAACTGATATATGTCATTCAAGTTCACTATCGGATGTTCCCTATTGAAAATGGTGTTTATACCTCTATTGGCTCGTGTAGAGGGACACACGAAATTATTTCAAAGAATTGTGTTCCATGAGAGGTATTTCTATAAACCATATTTTCATACCTTTACTGTACAATATCTTCATGAAATTGAAATATGTTATTCAAGTTCACTATTGGAAGTTTCCTAATTAAAATAGATTATATACAACCACTAGTGTATGTACACGGACACTCAAAAGTACACCAATGCTTTGCGTTCTTTGTGAGATATTTCTATAAATTAAATTGTAATAATTTCACTTTCCAGGAAGTTGTAGGAAATTGAATTATGTTACTTATATGCACAAAAGAATGCTTTGCATAGAATATAGCAGGGTTACCATTAGATTTACAGGGTGACACAAAAATATTCAGTTATATTAAGAGCTATTAATAAAAAATTGCTAGAATTGTACTTTTGTTTACATTAAGCGTTTTTGACACTTTCTAACATTTTTTTATTGTGAATTTAATTTCAATTTGTGTTTATGTCTGACTGTTTTTCTGTCCGTCTATCTGTCTCTCTGTCTGTTTTTCTGCGCTCTAATTCCCGTAAATATTTTTGGAATTTCTTTAAACCGATATATTTCATTCAAGTTCACTATCGAATGCTCCCTATTGAAAATGGAATGACTACCTCTTCTGGTTTGTATACAGGGACACCAGAAATTATTCGAAAGCATTGTGTTCTATGAGAGGAGTTTCTATAAGCCATATTTTAATACCTTTAATGTATAGAAATTTAAATGAAATTTTAATATGTAATTCAATTCCAAATCGGATGTTTCCTATGTAAAATAGAGTACATTTCTAACTGGTTTGTGTACAGGGCCACTTGAAAGTACTCCAAAGCATTGTGTTGTATGAAAGTTATCTTTATAAACCAAATTTTAATAATTTTATTTTCTACAAAGCTTAATGCAATTGAAATTTATTATTCGTATGCACAAAAGGGTATGCCTTCTATGTAATATAGTATGGTTAGCGCTAGATTTACAGGGCCACACAAAAATAATCAGTTACATTAAGATCTCTTTGTAAAAATTTGCAGGATTTGCACTTTTGTTTACATGAGCGTTTTAACACTTTCTTATAATTTTAGTGGGAATATGATTTTAATTTTTGCATCTGTCTGTCCGATTGTCTACCTTTCCATCTGTTTGTCTCCGGCCCCTATCACCCATGAATATTTTGAGAATTTAAAAAAAATGATACCCTCAAGTTCCCTATGGAATGTTCTCTATTTAAAATGTCGTTAATAGGTCCTATACAACTAGTTTGTTTACAGGGACAACAACAACAACAATAAAAAAGAAGCCAATGTATTACGTTTTAGGACAGAATTTTTTGAAAGTTATATTTAAAAGTCTTTCTACTGAAAAAATCATAAAAATATTGAAATGTATTGTTTATATTCTAAAATATTGTTTTGCATAGAATGTGATGTGATTAACTTTTTTTTTACAGGGGTACAGTAAAATATTCAGAGAGTTTAAAAGATGTACTTATAATCTAACGGTTGCATTTTCTTTTGGTTTAAGCCTTGTTAACACTTTCCAAAATGCCTAAGAGTAATTTTAAAATCAATTAATCTATCTGTATGTTTTTCGGTCCTTCAGTCTGTTGTGTGATAACGTAGGCAAAGAATATTAAAAGTTATTCGATACAACATTTGCGTACACTTGGAAAGTGTTACTAATTAATGCGTACTGCATGATTTTTCTTTCTTGTTGAAAATTGAGATGCATTTCCGAGATAGGAGGGTCAAGTGACTCTAAGCCACATCAAATGGAAATTTATCTGAGTTTAATCTGAATTCTTTGAAATAAAATTTAACATTCAGGATCAATAGTAATATATTAATTGACACCAGTATAGTTATCTAAAATTTGTTTTATTTGAAAAATAGAGTTCGTTCGAGAAGCTGTCCATTTTTTCAGGCATTTCTTGTGTGAACATGTTTTGTGAGGCAGGACTGGCGAATGTCAAGCTCTGCTAATTGTGAAAGAAGTACATGTTGAAAAGGTGCTCTGAAAATGCTTTGAATCAGTTAGTTATAACCAAAGCTTTACAAAGTAAGCGTATTCACTACAATGGAGCAATGAGTAGCGTACTATGTCATGGTTACGTAATAGTTACGTCATTAAACGATGACAAAGCCATCTCGTGTTACAGGTACCTAAACTACTGAGGCTGAAACTGCGCATGCTCGAATAGAATTTGTTTACTCGCGTGATGCTCCATATTTAAAATTTAAATAGAACTGTGTTTGAACGAATGAAACGAAAAAAAAAAAACATGTATTTTTAGAATATTCATATTTCGCATGTTTTCCCGTATTTTAAGATATTTTAAATCAATTCTTAAAAATATTTTTTTAATACTTCTTACAATTTATAAAATTATTGAAATCTTAATCTCTTGAATTTTCATTCATTACGGATCAAGAGATAATTTATGGAATTTTGAATTCGGTTGTTTGATTTGTTATGAGGTTAGAAAAAGTTTTTATTATATTTGTTCATTCCTAAATGCCATTTTATCATTCCTAAATGTTATTTTAGTTATAGATTTGGTTATAAAGCGATTACAAATATGTTTTGTTTAGAAGATAAAATTTTTGCGAATGGTTTCGTCTGCGTATGATTGATTTTATGGAACATGACATAATCCTTTTTTTAATAAAAGAGATAATGATAAAGTCGTCTTTTATAAGCGATTTCTTTTCTAAAATTTAATTTTCTTTTACCAAAATATTAATTTTGAAAATTACACACGTTAACATTTTCTTCTTAAATTACTGATACATGAATTTTTTCGTATTTACAATACAATTTACAACATTTGAAGATCGATTTAAAAAATTATATTTTACACTAATTAATTCTAGCTCTAAGTGAACACAATAGATGTGATTATTAACTTGAAGTTATTAGCGTACATTTGACTTTAAATACAAAATATTTTAGATGTTAATTAATAATAATGTGATTGTTTATTAGCTAACATCTAACATATTTTGTATTTAAAGTCAAATGTACGCTAATAATTACATCTATAATGTACATTTAGGGCTAGAATTAATTTTTGTTCATATTAAAACATAAGAGATAACATTTTTAAAGAAAGCACAATAGGGGCGGGTTTTTCACAGCTTTTATTTGGGTACCGCAGTCGCTGCACGAGGAGAAGCGCTAACGTCGAGTTTACTTTGCGACATTTTTTAACATTATGTGAACGAGCTTACTTTGTAAAGCTTTGGTTATAACGGTTAGTGCTGTAAACATAGAGTACTAAAAACATTCAGAGCCGTAGAAGCTAATGGTAAAAATTTAACATGTATTTCGCATAGACACTATCGCCCCTGACGTAGGACCTAGAGCCCCTTAAATAAATAATAGGCCGGCGCATCACCGCCATTTTTTTGCCTCGTAAGAAGACAGCATTTCCGCTTGGCGATTTTATCGCTTTACTGGCGGTTTTAAGAAATTTTCATCTAAAAATAAAATTGGCCAAAAATGATAAGCAACACAAGTGATCTGTTTCTGTTTCTTAAATAATTCGTAACATTTGAAAGGGGAAAAAAAACAAAAAAAAAAAAAAAAAAAGAGCGTACCAATTAAAATTGGAGAATTTTTTTAATTCATTTTCTTTTCTCTTCCTCGTATATATATGATGGAGAAGTATTTTTAAGTTAAATTATTAAAATTGAGTTTTTGTCACATTTACACGTTTTAAAGTCTCCTGAATCCGAAAATCATGTTTTTAGCTGTTAGTTTGTGTGAAGAACAAGTAGTAGCAGAAAGTCTAAAATCGGTATTCTCAATGTCTATCATATAGGGATGACACATTATACTTTTCGATGAGATAAGGAAATAGTTCGTGTACAGTAACATCCTAGAGAATTCCAATACATTACGTCTATGAAGTAATTTCTGATAAGCATATTAGAGGTCTGTACGGGTCAGATTTACGGGCCGGGTTCGGGCCGAATTTTTTAATTTGCTGTCGGGCCGGGTTCGGAATCATTTTTTTTTTGTGTGTGTGTATACTCGGGCCGGGTCATGAGGACATTTTTTATGGGCTGTTTCGGCCCAAATCTTTTTCTAGCTTCGTCGTTAATCAACGAAAAAGGAAAATGATAAAATCTTCAGTCATTTATTTTACATAATTTTACAGGCTGGTATGTCACATAAAAATATATATATTTATTTAATGTCTGTAACTTCAATTTAATTGTCTATCAGTCTGTTCGCGATCTGATTTTCTGCAAATATTTTTAACATGTCTCGAAATTAATATATTTTATTTAAAGTAATATTAGATGGTTTCCTATTCAAAATAGAATGCTTGCCACTACTAGTTTTTCACATGTACAAACAAAAGAAATTAAATACGTTACTATTTGTTCTTACTGTGTATGTTACTCTGTGTTATGTCCTATAGTCTGTAGAGTTTAGGTGGTATGAAGCAATGAAGGCTATAAAAATCATTCCACTTTAACTTTTTCTCTAGTTATCCTTTTTCTTTTCTCCAGGTCATTGGGTAAAAGTATCATCATTTTTAGCAAGTGCAAAAGCATCTTTTTAATTGATTATGGTTAGATTAGCATTAAAGTTTTGTTTACTGGATCACATGAAAGATTCGGATACATTACAGTATATAAGAGGAAATGCTTGAAAGTGCATTTTTAGTAGTATTAATCATTTTAAACACCTTCCTATATTTTTTGATGAATGTTAATATTTTTTATTTGACATTCTGTCAGTCTTTCTGCCTTCTGTATGTCTGTAATAATGAACTTCTGTTTTTTATAACTATCTTGTAAGTATTGAATAGTTGTGTTAAAGAACATTCTCTTGCTTAGCTATATAAAACCTCTACAAAACACATAATAAAATTATCTTTCATAAAAAAGCATGATTTTTTTTTTTTTTTTGTTATTTTACATATTTATGAATCGGGCCGGGCCAGATTTTATCGTTTTTTGTGCGGCCCGGGTCGGACCGTACACTGGTAAAAATAAACGGCCCGGATTTCTCTGGCTAGGCCCGGATTTTTCGATTTCGTACTGGGCCGGGCCTCAAACAGACCTCTAAAGCACAGTGTAACATCTCTAGGCTGTCTTAAACAAAACGAAATGAATAAATAAATAAATAAAACTAGAAAAAATATGCATAAAACCATGTTTTTTGTTGATTGTGATATGGAAATGCTTCATCATTCGTTTACAGGGCTACCAAAAGTATTTGGATATATTGGGATTATTCTTGGGAATTGCTAGAATTGTAATTCATTTTGTGTTAGATGTTTTTCATATAAAACTAAATATAAATACACAATATTGTTTATAGTTCTTATTATATTGTTCATAGACAATATACAGGGCTACCCAAAATTGAGCTAAACGTTCTATTGAATGTAATTTATGGAAGTACTTTGCTACATTAACTATGTCAGCGAACTGCTCAACAAGGTAAATTAAATTTTCATGCCCATACTGTAAACAAAGAATTCTTTAAAGTTCTATTTTCATTTTTATTTATTTACTTATTTATTTATTTTTTAAGTATAATAACACGATTTGAGTTGCCCTGGTAACGAAAGTCCAATTTTTAGCGGTTGATGTGTATGCACATTTGTTATCAGCATAACACTTAAAACCAAATAACTAAAAAAAAAAAAAAAATCTTTTTTTTTTTTTTTTTTTTTTTTTTTTTTTTTTTTTTTAATTTACATTAGGTTGTCACTTGAAAAATTTTATCAAGATTAAAAATTTTGAAGGCGAATTAATCACAGCCTTGATTCTTAAAAAAATAAAATAAAATAAAATAAATAAAATAAAATGAATAAATGCACTGTAGTTGAAAGGGAGTTGAGGGGGGTTGCAGTAAAAAACGAAAAAAACTTTATTTTCTTTAAAAGTACTATAATGAATTTGATAAACATTTAAAGTAGTGTGTTTTTTAGATGACAATTAGATCTTAAATAACCTCATTTTCAGGATAATTGGCGTTCATTGCCAACCTGCACTCCACCGGAGAAAATACAACAGAAATCTGATTTCGTTGAAAATAACAGGAACGATTAAAATAATAATAATAATAATAAGGGGGGGGGCGTAAATGCTATTTGAGTTGAAAAATCAATTTGTCTTATCTTCTTCTTCAGGATTATTACAGTCGCTGGTGACCCGTGCTTCGCCGGAAAGAAAATATAATAGAACCCTATTTATTTAGGAATCTATTCAAACGATTTAAAAACAAATTTAGAATTAGCGGTTTCAGATGATAATTCGATTTGAATGTTCCTTATCTCCAGGAAAATTAGATTTTACTGTTATCCTTCGGTTCATCCAGGGCAAAGAAATAAGGAATGGATTTCTGAGGAAAAAAAAAATAATAATAATAGTCCTCCGTTCTAAACTAAATTCTGCTTTTGCCAGAATTTCATTAAAATCATTTTTATTTTATTTATTTATTTTGAAAAGGAAAGAAAATAAAATAAATAATAATCACTATCGAAACAAACGATATCGAAAAAGGTTTTTTTTTCCTTTCTTTCTTTTCTTTTCTTTTTTTTTTTATATAATTTTGAATAAGGAATTAAAAAGTGCACATGAAAAAAAAAAAAAAAAAAAAAAAAAAAAAGAAAGAAACAACATAATTAAGTTTATATTTGAGTTAGTAATTTAAGGATGCCATTGATATAGTAACTAAAAAAAAAAAAAAAAAACTATGTTCTAATAAATGCCTACTCATACACAGACGATTTTTTACATTCTAAAGTGGTTCAGCGACATCTAACTGTTGCCGGCATTTTCGTTGGAAGAAATAGTTTGTCCCTTCGGTGCAACTTGCAGGTATAACTTTTTTTTTTTTTTTTTTTTCATACTACTGTTTAATATCGCTTTAATAACAAAACTAAAAAAAAAAAAAAAAAAAGTTGCAGTTTTAAAGGAATTAAGTTAGCGGTCATTATTAATATGAATTTATGTACAGTTACGTGATGTATATATAATATTAATATAGAGACGTTTATTTCAATTTAATGCAATTTTTTTCCCCTAGAAAGTAGACATAAATTGTAATATGAAATAAATATCTCAAGAAAAATAAATCTAAAAATAGAACAAAATAATTAATTAATTAATCAATAGTTCAATTAAAAAAAATATATTAGGTGTTTGCATAAATTCGTGCGGTTTTTTATTGCTTCATTTCATAAAAATACATCAAATCAAATGACAATTTTTAATCAAAATACTCTTCATTACTTTCTACAACCTTTGCCCATTTTTCGGGTAACAAATGTATATTACGGCGATAGAAGCTCTCGTCTTTGGTGGCAATAAAATGATCCGCGTTCGCATGAACTTTTGCAACGAACGACCTAATACTATCAGGACACAGAAACAAGACAACTTTGGCGAACGAAAAAAACGTCGCCAAGACTTTACAAACACTCAGTAAAAAAACGTTTCTTAAAATAATTTATGGTTATTAAAATACATGTTCAGATTTAAATAATACTTTTATTTTACTTTATAAATGTCAGAAATGCAAAGAAAAGTATAAGTAAATAACAATAAAACATACTATGCAAAGCTGTGCATTAGGTCTCGGGATTCAAGAATCTGGACGACAATTCGCTGCCCATTTTCTCCTTCTTGCATTATCCGAAAGAAACCTAAACATTTTGTATCCTTTTCTGGAGTGTTTACAGCAGTTTATCGCTGAACAACCTCCCATATTGCAGTTTATTTCACTAAAATTACGAGCAAGACGGTAGAAACAATGGCTGAGGTTTGTTTATCACGCTGGGTACATGCGGCAACCCTAAGGCAAAAAAATGTCGGATGCGCCAGCTCGTATATATAGGAGCCTTAGTAGGACCGAAGTGCTATTCATACGTCACGGATTACGTATGCGATTTCGTGGTGTGGGTATTTTATGGGTATAAAGATTTGGCTGATTATCGCTCTTTTGGCGGTTTTTTTTTTTTTTTTAATGAGAAAGAAAATGAGGTTTGGAAGGTTATGCACTTTTTTATATTTGTTTTTTAACACATTCCAACAAGATTGAAAAGGTGTTAATGACTTCGGTTTGTCTGTCTGTCTATCTGTCTGTCCGTCTGTCTGTCCGCGCTCTAACTCCCGTAAATATTTATGTAACTTCTTGAAACTGATATGTTACTCTAGTTCACTATCGGATGTTCCCTATTGAAAATGGTGCTTATACCTCTACTGGTTTGTGTACAGGGACCCCCGAAAATATTTCAAAGCATTATGTTCTATGAGAGGCACTTCTATAAACCATATTTTCATACTCTTACTTTACACAAACCTTAATGAAATTGAAATATGTTATTCCAGTTCACTATCGGATGTTCTCTGTTAAAAAAAGGAGTTCATACCACTACTGGATTGTGTACAGGGGCCCTCAAATATTTCAAAGCATTGTGTTCTATGAGAGGCATTTCTATAAATCATATTTTCATACCCTTACTGTACAAAATACCTTAATTGGAATATGTTATATAAGTTCACTATCGGATATTCTCTATTGAAAATGGAGTTTATACCTCTACTGGTTTGTGTACAGGGACCCACGAAAAATTTTCAATGCATTGTGTTCTATGAGAGGCATTTCCATAAGCCATATTTTCATACTCTTTTACTGTACACGAATTTTTATGAAATAGAAATATGTTATTCAAGTTCAGTATGGTTTGTTTCTGGTATAAAATGGAGTAAATACCACCACTAATTTGTGTGCAGGGACACACAAAAGCATTCCAAAGCATTGCGTTTTACGAGAGATATTTCTATAAACTAAATTTTAATAACTTTACTTTGCACGAAGATTTATGAAATTGAAATATGTTATTTATAAGCACAAAAGAAAATGATTTGCATAGAATATAGCATGATTAGCATTAGATTTACAGGGTGACACAAAAATATTCAGTTATATAACGAGCTGTTAATAAATATTTGCTAAAATTGTACTTTCGTTTACATTAAGCATTTTTAACACTTTCTAACCTTTTTTTTTTAAGTGAGAATATGATATCAATTTGTGTATCGGTCCGTCTGTCCGTCTGTCTGTCTGCCCGTGCTCTAACTCACGTAAATATTTATGGAATTTTTTGAAACTGATATATATTATTCAAGTTCACTATCCGATGTTCCCTATTGAAATTGGAGTTTATACCTCTACTGGTTTGTCTACAGGAACACCCGAAAGTATTTCAAACAAATGTGTTGTATGAGAGATATTTCTATAAACCATATTTTCATGCCTTTACTGAACAATATCTTCATGAAATTGAAATATGTTATTTATGTTCACTATTGGATGTTTCCTATATAAAATAGATTACATACCACAGCTAGTTTATGTACAGGGACACTCAAAAACACTCCAAAGCATTGCGTTCTTCGTGAGATTTTCCTATAAATCAAATTTTAATAACTTCTATTTCCCACGAAGTTTTAAGGAATTGAAATATGTTATTTATATGCAGAAAAGAATGCTTTGCATAGAATATAGCAATGTTATTATTAGATTTACAGGGCGACACAAAAATATTCAGTTATATTAAGAACTATTAATAAAAAATTGCTAGAATTGTACTTTCGTTTACATTAAGCGTTTTTGACACTTTCTATCATTTTTTTAGTGTGAATATAATTGCAATTTGTGTATCTGTCTGACTGTTCTTCTGTCCGTTTGTCTGTCTCTCTGTCTGTTTTCCTGCGCTCTAATTCCCGTAAATATCTATGGAATTTCTTTGAACCGATATATTTTATTCAAGTTCACTCTCGGATGTTTCCTATTGAAAATGGAGTGAATACCTCTTCCGGTTTGTGTACAGGGACACCCAAAAGTATTTGGAAGCATTGTGTTTGAGAGGACTTTCTATAAACCATATTTTAATACCTTTAATATATAGAAACTTGAATGAAATTTTAATATGTTATTCAATTTCCTATCGGGTGTTTCCTATGTAAAATAGAATACGTTTCTAACTGGTTTGTGTACGGAGGCACTTGGAAGAATTCCAAAGCATTGTGTTGTATGAGAGTTATTTTTATAAACCAAATTTTAATAATTTTATTTTCCACAAAGCTTAATGCAATTGAAATATGTTATTCGTATGCACAAAAGAGTGCCTTCTATGTATTTTAGTATTGTTAGCGTTAGATTTACTGGGCCACAGAACAATAATCAGTTACATTAAGAGGTATTAATAAAAATTTGCTGGAATTGCACTTTTGTTTACTTTTGTACTTTTGTTTTAACACTTTCTTATAAATTTAGTGGTAATATGTTTTCAATTTGTGCATCTGTCTGTCCGATTGTCTACCTTTCTGTCTGTTTGTGTCCGGCTCCTATCATCCGTGAACCTTCTGAGAATTTAAAATAAATGATACTCTGAAGTTTCCTATGGAATGTTCCCTAATTAAAATGACATTAATATGTCCTGTACAACTAGTTCGTTTACAGGGACAACGACCAAAAAAAAAAAAAAAAAAAGCCAATGTATTTAGTTTTAGGACAGAATTTTATAAAAGTTATATTTAAAAAACTTTCTACTATAAAAATCATAAAAACATTGACATGTATTATTAATATTCTGAAATATTGTTTTGTATATGATAAGATAACCTGTCAGATTTACAGGGCTACACTAAAATATTAAATATTCAGACAGATTAAAAGCTGTAATTGTAATCTAACCGCTGCGTTTTCTTTTGCGTTAAGCCTTTTTAACACTTTCCCAAATGCCTAAGAGTAATTTTAAAATCAATTAGTCTCTCTGTATGTTTTTCTGTCCTTCTGTCTGTTGTGTGAGGACGTAGGAAAATAATACTAAAAGTTATTCGATGCAACTATTGCGTGCAGTTGGAAAGTGTTACTAATCAATGCGTACTGCATGATTTTTCTTTCTTGTTTTATTCCGAGAAAAGTTTAAAACTCTTAGCAAACGGAGAACTATCCCACATATCAAATATTTAATTTTCTCTCAAGAATTAAAAAATAATTATTCAAATTTGAAATATTAAAATTTTCAACCAATTAATTTTTTTTGGGAATAAGATAAAGGACATTAACCCAAATATATAATTTTTAACTAGAAAATTTTATTTCATATAGAAATGTGAAATGTAAATTTTTCCAAGTGCTAGAAATCATTTTAGTTAATTGGAGTAACTGATCTGTATAATTTTCTGGCTGTAAATCTAATGATTTTGTTTCAAAAAGTGTTATATCATCAATGTTTCAAATTTAAATATGCGCTAATAGGCTGAGGTAAATTTTTCAAACTCCAATAATTCGAATACAACGTTCTCATTAAATGGAGGATTTTTTTCAAAAATTATTTTCCTCGGAAGAACTTAAAAGAAGAAGAAGAAGAAAAAAAAAAAAAAAAAAACTGACTTTGACCTTAAGAAAATTGATCAGTTAAAAAGAAAAGTTATTTCTCGGATACATTGAACAAATATAAGTGAAAATGTCGCATTTTCAAAATATTCAAAACAACTATAATGAAAATAAATCGAGAATGAAGTATTAAGGGGACTCTTTACCTATCGTCTCCGAAAGCTGAAGCCAATGTTATTCTATGGGGAATTTTGCCCCACTAGAATTCATTAACAAATACATATTTTACATATTTTTAAATTCCGTTTTTTTTTTTTTTTTTTTTTTTTTTTTTTTTCTTTTACCGAAACTTCACAACTATTAAATAATTTATCGCTTTCTAAAAATTAATTGTTTTTATTTTAAAGATTTCCTTTTTAATAAAATAATAAAAACAGGAGACTTGGCGTTGGAATATTAAAACCAGAATAAACTACTACGTCAGAAACGCCAAAGAAAAATATTGAAAATGCATACAGCTGTTTCGGCAGCCTTAAGCGTGCCGTCTTCAGTGCAAATGGATTCTGAATCTGCAGAAGTGCTCGTATATATAGGAGAGGGGTCGGATTTAGTTCAACCAGTAGGAATACGGGAAAGGTGGGGACAGTGGCCATTAGGAATTTATTAAAGTTAGCTGCGTAAACAGTAGAAGAATTAAGAAAATGCGGACTGAATATAAAATTTCCAACAGTCAGACAAATAGGGAACACGAAATCACAATTTACAAGGTTTTTAAAATTTTTATAAATATGAAAAGCTTCAAAGAAATCGAGTTCATGAATGGATTTAGGTCTGCAAATTATTTTAGCTGAATTAAATTTGAAATTATCATTTTCCTCCCAGCAATGTTTAGAAATAGCCGATTTATTGGTTTCTTATTTGCGGACGTAATTCATATGTTCTTTTAGACGAAATTTAAGACTGCGTTTAGTTTGGCCAATATATTATAAACCACACTGGCAGGAAATACTATAAATACCCCAAGAATTATGCATATCAATGGGATCTTTTAACTGAGAAAAGGTGAGTTTATTGGAAGGCGAAAACATTATTTTAAAATCATATTGTTTGAGAATCTTAGCTATGGTTTGACTGGATTTAGGAAAATAGGGTAAGACAATACTGATATTAGAAGAGACTGACTTAGTAGACTAAATACGAGGGAGTTGTAATTTTTGGATAGCTTTGTCTATAATTGAAGGGTCATAACCTCTGTCAAAATGGCTTTCACGTATTTAATTTCATATATACGAGCACTTCTGCACATTCAGAATCCATTTGCACTGAAAACGGCATACTTAAGGTTGCCGACAAAGCTGTATGCATTTTCAATATTTTTCTTTGGCGTTTCTGACGTAGCAGTTTATTCGGATTTCCTTTTTATGCCCAAAAATGAAAAATTTCACTTTGGGAAAATTCGCATTTTACTACATCAAAACAAAATATTAAAAATGTTTAAAAATAATTTTTAGAAAGCGATAAATTATTTAATAACTGCGAAGTTTCTGAATGGAAAAACAGAATTTAAAAATATATATTAGTTAATAAGTTGTAATGGGGCGAAATTCTTGATACAATAACATTGTCTCTGGCTTCTTGGGACGATAATTGGGGAGGCTTCTGAGTCTTAAACGGGAAATTTTTGTAGACATCGACTAGTAAATATTCACACTTAATTGAGAATTTCCCGAATTTTAATATATATTAAAGGGTAAAAAAAACCCTCAGAAAAGTAGCAGTGCAACAAATTTCAGCAGTTCTTAACCAACCATCCTCTGGTGATATCTGTAAGTGCATTAAACACTGTATTATACGAGTCTAATTAATCCGATGTTCATTGCAAACAGTGCAGAGTGGTCATAATAAAATAGTCGCTCAGTATATATAGATTATAAAATTTTATAGTTTTACACACACGATTGTTTCTTTCTTTCTTTCTCTTTCTTTTTTTTTTTTAGTAAATGTATTATTTGTGCATTTACTTCTTTTACGAACTTATACTTCAAAGTAAATTGAGTTTGAATAGGGAATTTTGCAGAATACCGTTAAAAACTTTATGGAAGTAAAAGTTTGATTCAAATGTCAAAAATATTATGAATATATCAATACGTTACTAAATTTTCACAGAATTTCAATTTTATTATTTGTTTTTAAGAAAGGGATTAGTATTATAAAAAAAATAAAAAATGAATTTTAGTTAACCATTGAAAAATATGTTTAAAATTAAATTTTCTTTTATTTAATAAAATTTACTTTTCATGATCGCCGATTCATATACGTTGTTTTGAAAAAGGAAGTTACATATTTTATTAAATAAAAATTATGATAGTCACTTTTGTGCCAGAAAAAATTAGGTATATTTAATTATATGCAAAAGATATTACTAACAGTTGGTAAGTTTTTAATTTTTCAAATACACTTGAAATCGTAAGAAATTAGCTTTCTTAGATGAATTTCTTTAATACTTATATTCTCATTGTTTGCTTTTGCTCATTGTTTGCTCATAGTTCGTCATTAATCAAAGATATATATTTTTTAATTAATTAATTAATTAATTAATTTATTTATTTTTGAAATTTATAAAATGACATGATACATTTTTTTGACAGCTGACAAAATAACATAGCTGAAATATGCAAATAGGTTATTTCAAGTATTTTTTGTAACGTGAATAGACACTGTACACATCGTGCATTTAAGTAAAATTCTAGGTTTCATTTAACGATTGCGATGAAAACTTATGATGGTAGAGTAATTATCTTCTGCAAAATTTGTTAAAATTCATTTCGGTTCATTAGATTGTGAGGAATAAGTGTCTGCCATATCTCAATTCCTCAATCTTAATCTTAATGATTAACTTAATTACTTAATTAGATAATAAGGATAGCTCGAGACAAAGTTAAAAATAAAATAACAAAGTTTATTTAACATTCAATATCAAGACGGGTGTTGGGCTAACTCAGTTTTAACTCTCAATTGACCTCAGGGAATAACTTTAATAAAGCATAAAATAAAAGGTATTTTATCTCACCAATACTGATCTTGTCGACGGCTGCTCTCTGTCGACCACTAACTATTCTCACCCAAGAATCGTCGGCTGGATTCCCTAGGCGCGACAGATTCTTCTCTTACTTTATTGTACAACACTACACCTCTCTACCATCACTTAACATACGCATAAGAACTATCACCACCAACATTACTCTCCTACTATCCACTTCACACACACCACTTCTTTCTTCACCACTTCACACTCTAATCCACTACAATTCTCTACCACTACCAATTCACTATTTTTATCTACCAAAACAATCTCCATCTTATACTACATTTCACAACTTCCTTTCTCTTCATTTCAATCAAAATCTTACAAATCAGCAAATATACGTGTATCGGCGTGCAACCCAATTTTAAAGACATACATTTAGTGTAATTAACTTCGTTTCATTGTTACATAATATTTGGTCTTTGTTTGATAAAGAGTACTTCTTCAGAACGTATTAACGATGTTATTTATAATGTAAAACGACTCATATGTATTGGCTATTATCAAATTAAATTTTAACCATATATTTTTATGGTTAACTAAAATTTTTTTTTATTAATTTTCTATTGGAAATCCATTTCTTGCTCCCACTCTATTTTTCTAAGACATTGCAGAATAAAAAGATTATATTTTTACTTATAATGCATAAAATTTCCACAAATTGTCTTAGAATTCTGCTTTATTGATAAAGCCACGTGAATCGGCCTGGTATGGTTTACAACAATATAATTAATTATTCTAATATTTTCAAAAATAAAAAGGAGTATAAGACCTACTCAAAAGTTTTGATGTTCTAAAGTTTGTTTGTGCAAGAATTTTCTAATTGTTAATGACTTAGAAAGACACACAAGAAAGACATTCTACCCAGGTCTAACACCCTCGTGAACTCAGTCGGCTTTAAAACCTTTATCAATATCTCATCAATATTTGACAAAGAATGAGTGGAAAATAATCTCTGTGTTAAAACAGGTCCTATAACTTTCTTATTATGTTTAATATGTTTTTATATCAAATTTAGATATCTATTGCAATGATGTGTCTGGTTTTGATTTGTGATTATTAAATTTGCATAGATTTAATTGATCTATGTATTAGAAAACTAGACATTTAGTATAACAAAGTGATGTGCTACGAATAAATTTTACATGCTTACATTTAAAAATAATATTTAAAATATAAATAAAACAAAAAATTAGCAAATGGCCAAATGACAATTATTTTATTGTTTTATTTTACTTGTACACTTTTCTATTTAAAATAAATACGCAATGCGATAAGACATATATTCATAATATAACCATAAAATGAAAAATTTCGATGTGCAAACGCGTCATTAAATAAATTGGTGTTTCAGACTACATATAACTTTGTAGTACATTTCTAATACTTCTCATTACGTGTTTCTACTTTCGACAAAATTTAAAATGCTAATGATGTGATCAGTAAAGATACAATATTACAGTGCAAAATCAGTTTTAAAACTCACAGGCAGAGAAATTTGGAGAAAATGTTGTGCCATCGTTAGTTGAAATTGTGACAGATTTTTAAAGGAAATTTATGTAATACTTTATATATATATATTTTAATATAAATATTCAGTATCCAGTTTATATATGTTTTCTTATGATTACTTTATACTTCTGTTTTATGATTTACTTGCTGTCGAATATTTTAAAATGTGTTTATAATATATGTTAAGAGGACGAAGACTTTAAATAAACACGAAAAAACGTTTACTTCACTAGCATTGTAAAAAAAAAAAAAAAAAAAAAAAAAAATCTGGAGTGACTCCACTCGACTTTCCGAACATTGAGCAATTAACATTTTTGTAGATAAAGTAAAGGAAGAGGAGTTATTAAACAAACAAACGAGAGAAAACCGTAATATAGTGTTTGAGTAATTTCCTCCATAAATTACACGATGTTTTATTTAACGCTACTGAACTTTGAGCCCATAAAATCATAATGATAAAGAATCTTTCGTTGTGTTCCTGCAAAAACCTATAAATGCTAGATTCACCAAAATGCTTATATTTAGTGCAACAGTGATTTATAATATTCATATAAATTTTCAGCTCAATTGAATAAGGCGTTTAGATGCTATCACACTTTTAAAAATTTGGTCCTATAGGCAATAATGATAAAGAATTTTCTTTGTCCCTGTAAAAAACACTATAAGTGCTAAATTCACCAAAATCTATACAGTTGGTGCAACTGTGACCTATAACATGTGTACAAATTTTTTGCTCAGATTAATGAGGCGTTTAGATGCTATTGCACTTTTAAAAATTTGGTCCCATAGGCCATAATGATAAAGAATTTTTCTTTGTGCCCCTGTAAAAAAACTGTAAGTGCTAAATTCACCAAAATAGTTACAATTTGTGCAACTGTGACCTATAACATGTGTATAAATTTTTTGCTCAGATTAATAAAGCGTACAGACGCTATCGCACTTTTAAAAATTTGACCCCATAGGCCATAATGATAAAGAATGCTTCCTGGTGTCCCTGTAAAAAAACTATAAGTGCTAGATTCACCAAAATCTATAGGGTTCGTACTATGGTGACTTACAATATGCGTACCAACTTTCAGCTTATTCGAACAAAGCGTTTAGACGCTAGCGTGTTCTCTCACAGACATACACACATACATACATACATACATACTCACACACATACATACATCATCGTAAAAATAGTGGAAACGGACTCAGGGGACCTCAAAACGTATAGAAACATCAAAATCTGAAATTCGGATTTTTAACATGATTACAATACTTTCCTCACTATAGTATTCGAAAGTAATAACATTACCTTTGACAGAAGAATGTGCTGGCAATAAATAACGCATTTTACAGCGGAAACATCTATAAAGAGAGACTCTTTTACAGTTGTTTCTACTAAAAATTACTTTATGCAAAAAGCTGAATGTGCTAGCACCCATATTGCCAGCACATCCTACTGTAAAAGCTACCGTTTGTTTTTACAGTGTAGAGTACATTTACATAGGGGAGAGACATAAGAGGACCAGACTTAATTAAGTTAGACTCAGAAGTCTTCACGCATTTCATGATTTAAATAAGAATTAGATTTTGCGCAAATCAGATGTAAGATCAGATACATTCTGTTTTATGATTCTGCTTCACTTAAGTCGAAGAAACAAACAACTTTCGTCTTGTTGCCAGTAAGGCTCCTACATGGTACGAGCTGGCGCAGTGTCCGCCATTATCTACCCCATCTGGGAAAATATTGGCTGTAGAAAAAGCTAGGTTATCGCCAACATCCTCAAATCTGCAACCCTTTACGTTAAAAGAAATCTAATTTTAAAGTTAATTTTAAAAGAATTTAAAAACAATAACTTAAAAAAACAGTACATTCATACTAAAATTTTTAAACAACTTTGAAAATAAAATGAAACTAGCTGGAACCCGTCGAATTCGACGGTCACTTTATTGACTGTAATGTTTCAAAAATCATCGCATCATTATAAATGTATTTCAAGTTAAAATGTGTAATACAATTTACGACATTTCACTTAAAAAAAGGAAATTCGGAAAAATACTTATAAATATAAATACTATATATGACATCACTTTCTACAAAGTACTGTCAATGTGATGTCAAACTGACTCCAAATAAACAGTTGCTATCTTTTATTTTCTATTCCGTTAAATACTACATGTTAGCTGACCCGACCGGCGTTGTTCGGGCCTATGGTAATAACCTTAAATGAACCTTAAATTTGTATGGTTTTACATCTTTAACTCGATTTTGTTTGAGTTTCTATTTTTAAATAAAAGCATCGCAAAAATTAATCAGCTGTAACAAAAAAATTACCTCAAACCGAACGAAACTCTGCCTTGTGATACCGGTGCCTTCGACATCGCATACACCGGTCGCTAATAACATAAAAATATTCCCAAAAATTAATCTGGAACCAAACGAACACTCTCGCTGTGTCCCGGGCCCATGATACCTTGAATGAACCTTAAATTTGTATGATATTATACCTTTAACTCGATTTTGTTTGAATTTCCGTTTTTAAATAATAGCATCACGAAAAAAATGATTAGCTGTAACAAAAAAAATTACCTCGAACCGATCGAAACTCTGCCTTGTGACCCCGGTGCCTGCGGCAGCGCATACGCGGGCCGCTAATAACATAAAAAATTCCAAAAAATTAACCTGGAACCGAACGAACCCACCCGGCAATGCCCGGGCCCATGATAATAACCTTAAATGAATCTTAAATGTGTATGGTTTCATATCTTTAACTCGATTTTGCTTGAATTTCTATTTTTAAATGAAAGCATCATAAAAAAATTAATCATCTGTAACAAAAAAAATTACCTCAAACAGAACGGAACTCGGGCTCGTGTCCCGGTGCCTGCGGCAGCGTATATGCAGCCCGCTTATAACATGAAAAATTCTCAAAAATTAATCTTGAACCGAAAGAACCTCTTACTCGTGTTACTGCTGCCTGTGGTTGCGGCACCGTATAGCAGGCATGCTACGCACGCGCTGCAAAATCCACTTTCCTCCACCAGGGGGCGCAGTATGTTGTATAGGAACATCACCAATTGCCTTGAATTTCCAAGTCCTTTCATATAAGGTGTCACATGGTGGTGTGAACTGCAAAATCCTTTAGTTGCCCTTTCCACCGCCAGAGGACACAGCGTGTCCTATACGAACAACACCAACGGTCAGGAAATATCAAGACCTTTAAAATAAGGTGTAACATGATAGGGTCTACTGTAAAATCACATAGTTCCATTTTTAACCACCAGGGGGCGCACTATATTGTATACAAACATTCCCAATCAACATGAAATTTTAAGACCTTTATCACCAATCGTCTTGAATTTCCAAGACCTTTCAAATAAGGTGTCACATGGTGGTGTCAACTTCAAAATCCTTTAGTTGTACTTTCCACCACCAGGGGGCACAGTGTTCTCTGTACGAACATCACAAACGGTCAGGAAATACCAAGACCTTTAAAATAAGGTGTAACATGATAGGGCCTACTGCAAAATCACCTATATTGTATACAAACATCTCCAATCAACATGAATTTTCAGGACCTTTAAAATGAGGTGCTACATGTGTGGGTCTAGAACGGATTTCCCTCTCAAACTAATTTCCCCCCTCCCCCCTCCAAATCTACTTTCCCCCTTTTTCTTCCTTTAAAATCGAAAATTCCAAATTCGCAAAAAGTGATTTTTTAGTATTCGACTCTAGTTCCACATGCACAATTTCTTTACCGTGAAGTAATTTGGAGCTTAGTTAAGCTCGGTAGCGTGTTTTTAACCGTTCGACTTTTTTATATTTTTCTCTTTTCATAACACATCTACAGACCAAGGTCTTTTTTTAGACACCTCAACCAAATTTTTACACTTAGCCGTTCTCTCAATTTAGTGGAGACAGAGAAAAACACGTTTCAAATTAATATATAGATAAGTTGAAAATAAGGGAAATCTTACGCTACAAAGTTGTTCTCCTGCTCCGGGTATCCACGCGTTACATCTTCGATATATAATTCATTTTTTACTTCTTTCTCGATTAGAAGAAAATATAAATAGGCGGTGCACTTTTTTGGAGCTATTCGTGCAATTTATTGTCGAAAAACGACCAATAATAAATCGTCAGCCAGTCTTGTGGTATAGAAAATGGCGGATGCGTCAACCTATCAATGTAGGAGTACTAGTTTCGAGATTTCTCAGATTGAAACTGCGTTGTCATTTTCTACAAGGTAATCGCTGTTCGTCTGCTGCTAACGGGTGATCCGAAATGATAAAGGAGAGTGCGATAAGATAAATTGTAAAAATTGATTGACATCAATTGATTGACATACAGTAGAACCTTGATTATCTGACCCTCGTTTAACCGGAACTCTCCGTTGATTGACGTTGGCTCTGACTTTTTTTCAGCGTCTATGATTCGAAACATTTTTTAACGACACTCTCTGTTAACCAAAATTCCTTTTTTAAAGCTTTCTCTCTCTCTCTCTCTCTTTTTTTTTTTTTTTTTTTTCACTTTTTTTTTTCACATTGATGGAAGTGTTCTTTATGAACTACCTTATTCTTATGAACTAGTGATTTTAAGGAAACATTGTGACGTAGTTGCACAACAAAGGATAACTATTTACGCCAGATAAAGCTTTCATTTAAATAATAATAATAACTAGTATCGCCCAGTGGTCGAAACTCGACCATTTTTTTTTTTTGCAAAGCGAGGCAAAGCAAAGTTATTGCCTTGTCCTAAACGGAATGCAATTGCAACACAGCTGCGGCAATTGTTTGCCGATATTCACTCTAACTGAATCAGCAGAGTTTTACTTAATATAACTATTTATCTCTGTAGATGTTAACCTTTCCTGAAATGAGAGAAAATCGCAACGTGAAAACGCTCCTTGTTGTGTGATACAACCCAGAAGCTAATAGGTACCACGTCAAACCAAGGCCCAACCATCAAATTCTGTTAAATTAATTCAACTGGTTCATAAAATACAGTGATTGAACAAAAAAAAAAAAAAAAAAAAGATATTTTATAAAAATGGTCGAATTGAGTTCGCGAAATTTCAAAACGTGTAACTTTATCGAAAACCGAAAATCTAAAACTTTTCTGAATCTTATATTTTCTACTTATATATGCAGAGGAAAGAATAATAAATCCACTTTTAAAAAAATAAAAATAAGTAGTCAATTTCACTTAATTAAAATGCAAGGAAATCTCAAAACGTGTAAATTCATCGAAAACCGGAATTCAAAAGTTTTTATGTATCTTCTACTTGCTTCTTCTACCCACAAAAGCTATTAATAAAGACACTTTTTTAAAAAATAAGTAGCCAATTTCAGTTAATTGAAACGTAAAGAAATCTCAAAACATGTAAATTCAGCAAAAAACGGAAATCGGATTTTTTTCCGTATCGTCTACTTATACATGCAGCAGTTAGTAACAATTCCATTTTCCTTTTATTTAGTATATTAGTTGAATATTTATTGTTTAAATATCACCCTTTGAAATGAAATGTTTATGTTTACATTCGAAACTGGAAGTTTGCCATTTTTTTTTTCTGGAGTTCTGTGATTTTAAATTAAAATTTTATCAATTTTACAGAAAAAATAACTCAATCAAACACATGTAGACAGTAACTTATATATAACTATACCCAAATATCGGAATTAAAATCGGCAGATAATTTCTATTATTTTTTAATAATTTTTTACAAAAAATCCAATGGACGATTAACATAGAAAATCTTTTTCATGGCTCCATGGAAAGACAGTGACGTCATCACTTTGCTTGCGTATAGTGATGCTACATTATACAAATTACTGTGTCTATGGTTTTATTTGAGCTTTATGAAATTGCCAGATTTAACAACTTTCTACTTTTAGGTATTTTTTAATGTAAAGGAATACGTGTATAAAAGGGAAAAATGGGGGAAAATGCATAAAATATAAATGTATTTTTAAATACCTTCTTGACATCGTAAGAAAATAATATTTGTATTCGCCCCTTCCGGCTAACCATACCTTTCGAATGATACCATTTTCAACCCTCTACTCCCATAATTAATATGTTAAAAAGGGACTACAAATTTTATGCTTGCCTATTAATATATAGATAATAATAATAATTTTTTTTTTTTTTTCAAAATAAATTTTCATGTAAAATTTGAATTTAGACATTTATTTAGATTTTAAATAGTCATAATATCAGTTAGATGACAATGTTACATATTAAACTAAAAATTCTCTATTATATATATATATATATATATATATATATATATAAAACTAGTATGTTGTGGCAACCACAAGACTTTCTTCTATATTTTCCTATACAAATTCACTCAGTAACAATATTTTTTTTTTCAAAGTTTTTTTTTGTTGTTGTTGCTGTTAAAAGTAAAATAAATACATAACTTTGTTTTAAATTATCAAAGATTTATAGTTCAACCATTCGTTTTTAAGGTATTGACGAGACCTTTCGAAAGATACCCATCTTGAAAATGTATCATCTTGAAAATGTATCATTTTTGAGTATATTGACATGTCAAACATGTTGAAATTGGGATTATTATTGGTCAATCCCATTTTTGAGCATGTCACTATACTTAAAAAGGAGTACACGTGTTCTCAAATTTAAGTGTATATTGTTTCGGAACTATTTTGAGACAATTTAGCTCATTTTTAAGAAACTATTTTTTTCAGTGAAAACGTACAGTAAAAAAAAAAAAAAAAAAAAAAAAAAAAAAAAGGAGCTGTAAAATAGCTTAGAATTTATATGGAGGATTTTGAAATTAGGCTTTATTTTAAATCATTGTCCGCAAAAGAGAACATTTTATCTCTAAAATTCCTTTTTGTCTTTTAAAATACTCTATATGCATAAAAATGATAGATTTCACGGTTTAAGAAGCGATAGCATGTAAAACAAAAATAATTATTTTCACCGTCTTTTGTCCCCTTAAGTTAAAATGAAGGTCACTGATTTTTTATTACTCTGCTAGACAGTAACCTTTACAACGAATTTTGCAATGATATTATTAAATTTTTTAAAATGTTGGTTCAAAAATGAAATAGGAATATAAGGTCGTAAAAAAAAAAAAGAGTTAAGTTCATGCTGAAAAACATTCTTTTATTTGAAGACTTGGCATACCAACTGATACCGATATATTATAGTAATTAGATATAATTTTGAAAAAGATAACATTTAAAAGGTTCGGAAAATGCGTAGAGTGAGGTTAGAGAGAGGGCGTACAACATACGTGTCAGCATAGTCGAGCATACGTATACAGCATACGTCCAGAGAGAGGAGTGGTTTCTGTAAAACTTACGAGGACTGCCGAGAGATGACTGAGCCGAAACACCCCAAACAGTCAAAAATAGGCCAAACTTTGCACCTTCACCAATTTCGTTTGTCTCCCGGACAAATTAGTATAAAACTTAGAATTCTGAAAGGCTGTTATAAAACTCAAACTAATTATTAATGCCAATACTTATTGACAAAAATACCGTCTGCCGATAGCATGATTAAAAAAAAAAAAAAAGATAGAATGTAAAGAAACATAATTTATTTCAACCTCCCTAGTCTTTTTAAGTAAAAATGGCAGTTATAGATTTTTTTTTCTGTTGTTGTTGTTGTTTGACAGTAACGCCGTTATATCGTCTCCTATTAAATCTTTAAATAAGTTGTTTTGTTAAGTTCAAATTAGTGTCTGCACTTCTTTACTTCAATGCACAGCCGCAGTGGGTAACTATAAAGAGTACGTATAAGACCGTTCTTTATAACGCTAATAAACTTCCTAAGTAATAAATAATACGAATGTGAATATAACTTTAACAGTTGTCAACTGCTCAAATGGTTGTAATAGTTCTGACCTTCCCCTGCTATATACTTGAGAACAACTTTAACATTCTTACAACTTTACGTTATCTTCACAATGTACGTCATATCTCATACATACACCAAAATCCTATTTCACATTTGAAATATCTTGAAAAGTTTGCATAAAACGGTGCCTTTACTAAAGCATCATGCAAAAAAAAGTATCAGTTGTGTCATTTAAAATAATAACCGTAATGCCAACTTTGAAAAGTAATGTACCTTTATGTTATCATTTCAACAGAAATTACGTTTTATAATAATAATAATAATAATAATAAATCTATGCATGCTAAAATACGTCTAACACAAGAGTCTTTTCCCATTAAATAACTAGAAATAGATGAATGTGTTTATCTTGTAATTTTATCTTGAGAATTTTACTTTTTTTTCTAATTCAAACAATCATTTTGTTTAGATTAGTACGTTTTATTTTCTAGGTGAAATTCGAATTATATAGTAACTAACACTCTCGGGACCGGTATACTTTTCTCTCTTCTAAAACTGATTGCCTGGGAATATTGAAGTAAACTCAAACTGCTGACGCAAACTTTTGATGTTTGACATGGATAAAAATTAGATATATTGTTTTGAGTTGTTATTATTGCACTTATCTGAAGCTTAAAATGAAATTTAATCATATAATATCAGAACGAACCTGTAATACTATCGAATAATTAATATCCTAATAACACTATCGAAATAATACTAAAGTATTGTCTCCATAGAAATTCTTTAAATAACGTTAATTCACGTCAGTGGTAACCAGGAACAGAATCTGAAAAGACATGAATTTACGTCAGTAGCAACTGGCTATAGAAGTTAAAATGACGTGAATTCATATCAGCGGTCACAAATGTGTTAAGACAAACACAAAAACACTCATTCATGTATATATACATATATTGGTAATTTCCCATTTATTATTATTTATTATTACGTCTGTTGATTTCATCTTTCAAATTTATTGTATATTTACTTACAAGCTCAGTTATATCCTAAAATCTTGCAATTTTATGGTTCCAGCTACTGTGTATAATGTTTGGTTGAACTTAGTACACAACTTTTATCAGTGTACAAAAGAAAAATACTTTTATATAAGTCATACTAACTGAATTGAATCCAAAACAACTGTATATAACATCCCAAAATTATCAAATATTTTCTTAGCACCAATTTTTGTCTTCGAAAATTTCAGCATAGTTCAGTAATACATTTATCGCGTACGCAATATACGATGATCTTCATTAAAAATCCTAAGAAAAAAAAAAAAAAAAAAAAATATCTGGACTAACGCTTAATTGAAACAAGAAAGAAAAATCATGCAGTACGCATTGATTAGTAGCACTTTCCAACTGTACGCAATTGTATCGAATAACTTTTAATATTCTTTGCCTATTTTATCACACAACAGACAGAACAACTGAAAAACATGCAGATAGACTGATTTTAAAATTACTCTTAGGCATTTTGGAAAGTATTAAAAAAGTTTAACGCAAAAGAAAACGCAGCCGTCAGATTATAATTACAGCTTTTAATCTCTCTGAATATTTTAGTGTAGCCCTGTAAATCCGAAAGTTAATCATATCATCACAACATCATTTTAGAATATTAATAATGCATGCCAATGTTTCTATGATTTTTATAGCAGAAATATTTTTAATTATAACTTTTAAAATATTCTGTCCTAAAACATAATACTTTTTTTTTTTTTGTCCCTTTATACAAACTAGTTGTACAGGACCAATTAATGGCATTTTAAATAAGTAACATTCCATAGGGAACTTGGGTGTATCATATTTTAAAAATTCTCAAAATATTCACGGATGATAGGAGCCGGAGACAAACAGATAGAAAGGTAGACAATTGACAGACAGATGCACAAATTGAAATCATATTCCCACTAAAATTATAAGAAAGTTTTAAAACGCTCATGTAAACAAAAGTGCAATTCCAGCAAATTTTTATTTATAGCTCTTAATGTAACTGATTATTTTTGTGTGGCCCTGTAAATCTAATGCTAACTATACTATATTACATAGAAGGCACTTTTTTGTGCGTACGAATAATATATTTCAATTGCATTAAGCTTTGTGGAGAATAAAATTATTAAAATTTGGTTTATAAAAATAACTCTCATACAACACAATGCTTTGGAATACTTTCAAGTGCCCCTGTACACAAACCAGTTAGAAATGTACTCTACTTTACATAGGAAAAATCCGATAGGGAATTGAATAACATGTTAAAATTTCATTGAAGTTTCTATACATTAAAGGTATTAAAATATGGTTTATAGAAACTCCTCCCATAGAACACAATGCTTCCAAATATTTTGGGTGTCCCTGTACACAAACCAGAATAAGTATTCACTTCATTTTCAATAGGGAACATTCGATAGTCAACTTGAATAAAATATATCGGTTCAAAGAAATTCCATAAATATTTACGGGAATTAGAGCGCAGTAAAACAGACAGAGAGACAGACAGATGGAAAGAAGAACAGTCAGACAGATACAGAGATTGAAATTTTATTCACACAAAAAAAAAATGATAGAAAGTTTCAAAAACGCGTAACTCAAACGAGAGTACAATTCTAGCAATTTTTTATTAATAACTCTTAATATAACTAAATATTTTTGTGTCACCCTGTAAATCTAATGATAACCCTGCTATATCCTATGCAAAGCATTTTGTGCATATAAATGACATATTTCAATTTCCTAAAACTTCGTAGAAAGTAAAGATATTAAAATTTGATTTATATAAATAATTCGCAATGCTTTGGAATACTTTTAAGTGTCCCTGTACACAAATCAGTAGTGGTATTTCCTCCATTTTATACAGGAAACATCCAATAGGGAATCTGAATAACATATTTCAATTTAATTGAGATATGTCTACAGTAAAGGTAAGAAAATATGGTTTATCGAAATACCTCTCATAGGACATAATGCTTTGAAATACTTTCGGGTGTACCTGTACACAAACCAGTAGAGGTACAAACTCCATTTTCAATAGGGAACATCAGATCGTAAACTTGAATAACATATATCAGTTTCAAGAAATTCCATAAATATTTACAGGAGTTAGAGCTCGGACAGACAGGCAGACAGACAGACGGGCAGGCAGATACACAAAACTATAATGATATTCACACTTAAAAAATGTTAGAAAGTGTTAAAAACGCTTAACGTAAGCGAAAGTACAATTCTAGCAATTGTTTATTAATAGCTCTTAATGTAACTGGATATTTTTGTGGCACCCTGTAAATCTAATGCTAATCATGCTATATTCTGTGCAAAGCATTCTTTTGTACATATAAATAACATACTTCAATTTCCAAAAACTTCGTGCTAAGTAAAGTTATTAAAATTTGATTTATAGAAATATCTCTCATAGAACGCAGTGCTTTGGAATAATTTTGAGTATCCATGTACATAAACCGATGGTGGTAATTCCTCCATTTTAAACAGGAAACATCCAATAGTGAACTTGAATAACATACTTCAATTTCATTCAGATATGTCTATACTAAGGGTATGAAAATATGATTTATAGAAATACCTCTCATAGAACACAATGCTTTGAAATACTTTCGTTTGTCCCTGTACACACACTATTAGAGGCATAAACTCCATTTTCAATAGGGAACGTCTGATAGTAAACTTGAATAACATATATCAGTTTCAAGAAATTCCATAAATATTTACGGGAGTTAGAACGCGGAAAGGCAGACGGACAGACAGACAGACAGACAGAAAAACCGAAGTCATAAATACTTTTCAACCTTGTTGGAAAGTGTTAAAAGTATTAGAAAGTGTTAAAAAAGCTTAACGTAAACGAAAGTACATATCTAGCAAATTTTTTATTAATAGCTGTTAATTTATCTGGAAATTTTTGTGCCACCCTGTAAATATAATGCTAAACATGCTACATTGTATGCAAAGCATTCTTTTGTACATATAAATAACATATTTCAATTCCTTAAAATTTGTGGAAAATTAAGTTATTAAAATTTGATTTATAGAAATATCTCTCATAGAACGCAATGCTTTGGAATACTTTTGAGTGTCCCTGTGTATAACCCGATGGTGGTATTCCCTCCATTTTATACAGGAAACATCCAATAGTGAACTTGAATAACATATTTCAATTTCATTAAGATATGTCTACAGTGAAGGTATTAAAATATGATTTATAGAAATATCTCTCATAGAACACAATGCTTTGAAATACTTTCGGGTATCCCTGTACACAAACCAGTATAGGTACAAACTCCATTTTCAATAGGGAACGTGCGATAGTGAACTTGAATAACATATTTCAATTTCATTAAGATATGTCTAGAGTAAAGGTATGAAAATATGGTTTATAGAAATACCTCTCATAGAACACAATGCTTTGAAATACTTTCGAGTGTCCCTGTAGACAAACCAGTAGAGGTACAAACTCCATTTTCAATAGGGAACGTCCGATAGGGAACTTGAATAAAATATTTCAATTTCATTAAGATATGTCTAGAGTAAAAGTATGAATCTATGGTTTATAGAAATACCTCTCATAGAACACAATGCTTTGAAATACTTTCGGGTGTCCCTGTACACAAACCAGTAGAGGTATAAACTCCATTTTCAATAGGGACCGTTCGATAGTGAACTTGAATAACATATATCAGTTTCAAGAAATTACATAAATATTTACGGGAGTTAGAGCGCGGACAGACAGACAGACAGACAGACAGATGGACAGACAGACAGACGGACAGACAGACAGACAGACAGACAAACCGAAGTCATAAACACTTTTCAACCTTGTTGGAAAGTGTTAAAAATAAGGAAATAGAAAATTTCTTTTTCTTTAATGCAAATATTGTTTTAAATATGATTATATTATAAATGTTAACTAACTTTATTATTTATTTTATATTATGTTTTAAATCTTAAAACTATTCAGTTACCATTAAGCTTATATATCTTTTAAATAATAATAATAATAATAATAATAATAATAAGAGTTTTTTAATTCCGTATTACAATATCTATTTCATACGTAATAGTCTCTTAAAATAAATTATGTGCAGTTAATCATACATTATACCAAATTTGAAAATAAATTACTGCAAGTAAGGTGTAAAATATATTTAATATATCATTTCTCCTTCTAAACTTTGGCTACACCTCTTTAAATAAGGAACTAGTCAAATATTCAATTCTGCCTTTAAGGAAGAACAATAATCCATGCAATTGTTCTTTACAAAGGAAACAATTCAATCATTTATCAAATATATTGATTTGAGGAAAATTTTTAAAAAGAATACAACTTAGTAAATGGAAGCAGACATTTCTCATAAAGTATTTCGTTATGGTGAATTAAGCACAATCCATCACACGTTAATGCTTATCTGGAAATAGATGGCTTAAAAGTATTGCATAATAAACACAATAAGCTTGATAAATAATCGTTCTTCAAAATTTAAGTTATTTCTTTTTAAGAACAACCAATTAATCAATAATGCAATGAATTCAATTAACTAATATCTGAATTATAAACATGAAAATTCATGAAAATATAGCATGCAAATAAAATGCATTTAAATAAAATTCCTAAGAGTTACATTAAATAAGAAAAAAATAAATGTTTATAGAACAATTAAATTGTTTTAATTAGTTTCCTTTAAAAATGATTCGATTAGCCATTTGTATATTAGACTAAACCATGCTATATGACTTAAAAAAAATAACAATCAGTCTAATTTTAATTGATAACGATACTGCATGAAAAAAAATAATTATAATAATATAAAAAAAAAAAAAAAAAAAAAAAAAAAAAAAAAAAAAAAAGAAGGAGGATGAGAAGAAAGAAAGAAAAGAAAAAAATGGGGTTGTGATGGAAAACTTACTACATAAAAATTCCAAAAAGATTAAATTAAATGGAGAGTTATAATAAAGAAATGCAATCCAAAATCAAAATCAGCTTAAAAACATGTTGCCTTAGTCATTTGTATATTAGACTAAACCATGCTATATGACTTTAAAAAAATAACAATCAGTCTAATTTTAATTGATAACAATACTGCATGAAAAAAAAAAATAATTATAATAAAAAAAAAAAAGAAGAAGAAGAAGAAGAAGGAGGAGAAGGAGAAAGAAAGAAAAGAAAAAAATGGGGTTGTGATGGAAAACTTACTACATAAAAATTCCAAAAAGATAAATTAAATGGAGAGTTATATTAAAGAAATGTAATCCAAAATCGAAATCAGCTGAAAAACATGTTGCCTTAATATTAATAATCATATATATACAGGGTAGGCAAAAAGTTCGAAATTTTTTTAAAAAATCATAAAACCCGAAAAAATAACCAAAATGAAAAAGGTTTGTTGGTTTTGCATTGATAGGTCACGGGATTTCGTTTTAAGATAAGAAAAAAAAAAAAAAAAAAAGCCGACAGATGGTGCTGGTACGAACAAGTTAGTTTGAAATATGCAAATGGCGATTATAAACGCTTACGCTCTTAATTAAGAACCAGTTCTCCGTTTCATCCCATGTAAGGGAATCAGGATCCCATTTATCGAATATGTAGGAATTGAAAGATGCAATCCACCAAGATCTGTTATGTATACAGCCGGACGTGCTGCATTCTCCCGTTGCTGGCTTTGTGACACGCCTGGAATGTGTTATCACCTGTGATAATGGACAAGTGGAACATATATTGCTATAATAAATGATTTGGTAACATTATTTTTGTTATTTACGTGTCTTTTCTTTCACTTATGTACGAAACGCCCCCTGTCGGCTTTTTTTTGAATCATTTTTTTTTCCTTATCTTTAAAAAAAAAGTGACTATCGATGCTAAATCTACAAACCTTTTTTTTATTTCGTTTTTTTTTTTTTTTTTTTTTTTTTTTTTTTGTGATTTATGAGTTTTTAAATTTTTATGGACTTTTTGCTCACCCTGTATACACACACACACACATATATATAAATTAATATTAAGATAACATTTTTTTTCAGCCGACTTACATTTGGAATGAAATTCCTTAAACGTATTAAATTGTAATATGGGGTGAGTGCAAAAGTTCTACCCGTTTTTATTACCCTTAAAGAAGAGCAAATAAACAGAAAACGAATAGTACCCATTATTGTGCATAGTCCCTATTGCTATCTATGACCTCTTGCCATCTTTCTGGAAGGAGATGAATCCCACGGCGGTAAAATTCCAGCAGTTTCGAGTAAAAAAATTCTTGGATGGCAGTTTTTACAGCATCAAGGTCATGAAAGATTTTCTGATTAAAGGAATTGTTCAATGCACGAAATAGGCGATAGTCAGTTGGTGCCAAGTCAGGAGAATAGGGACGTTTGGGTAAAACCTCCCAACCAAAGCCCAATAACTTTTGGCGTGAGATAACAGCAGCATGTGGCCTGGCGTTATAGAAATGAAGGAAAACACCGCGACGATTGATGAGACCTGGCCATTTTGCTAGCAAATTTGAATGCAGCCTGTGTAACTGCAGACAGTAGAAGGCAGCATTGATGGTTTAGTTGAGTGGCAGGACCTCCCAGGGAATTATTCCCTGCATATCCCACCACACACTCAATAACACCGTCTTGGGATGAAGTTCAGCTTTCGAAGTCGATGAAGGAGGATCAGATGGGCGACACACAGTCCTACGACGCTTACGTTTCGGTACATAACCCACTTTTCTCATCTCCTGTCACAATTCCTGTCAAGAATGGGTCATTTTTGTATCGGAAAGAAAGGAAACACAGGTGGAGGTTCGGCCATCCCGTTGATTAGCTGCCAGGTTGTGTGAAACTCAACGATCCAACTTTCTCGTAAAACCCAACTTAACCAGCCATCTCTCGACCATTGTGCGGTGTACGTTGAAGGTCTTCGCTAATACTTGCACGGTTGGATTCGGGTTGTTCCTTATGGCTTCATCAATACAGTTGTCTCGAGCGTGTGATGGCCGTCCACTCCTAGCCTTATCTTGGCAGCTTCTGTCTCCTTCCCTAAATTTACGAAACAATCGACGACATGTGCTTTCGTCTATTGCATCCTCCCCATAAACTTGAAAAACACTGTGATATGCTGCGGCTGCCGTACTCTGTTTATCGAACTCGTATAAAAAACAATGTGTTATATGCTTCTTCTTGCTTTCCTTGTTACACCCTCTGGCATTTATGTATTTATTATTATTATTATTATTATTATTATTTTAATGATTAACTTTGTGAGACACGATGCATTTATATGTGAAGCATCCACAAGTTTGATTGGCCGACGATTTGCGTCATTACAATGTCATGTGTAGCGTTAATTCCATTGCAAATTTACATAACTAAAAACGGGTATCCAAAATCCTACGCAATATGCATGTATGTATGTATATATATATATATATATATATATATATATATATAATGCATTTATGTATATTAAATTCAAATTAGAAAAAAATACTTTTATTGGTAAATTGGAGGTAAATGGTTCCATATAAAAAATATGAAATGTTAGTACATCGAAAACTAAATTAAATTAGGTTAAGTATGAAAATTTTATGTGATGTTAAAGCTGTTAATAAAATGTGAAAACAATCACCTACATAAAATTTCTAAAATTAAAGTAAAATGCGAAATATTGCAGAAATGTTTAAAACAAACATTCATTAAATCTAGAAAAAACAAAATTCATATTTTCTCAAATATAATAATAATTTCATTTTACATCGCTTACTTAGTATTAAATATAATAATTTTTCTCTTACATTCCTACAGAAATAAAAATTATTTCATTTGAAATATTAAACGGGATTTACTATTTATAAAATCAAATAGCTATATAGTAATGCTGAAAATGACACTTAATAACTAATAACAGTAATTATGCGACCAAACGATAAATATTATAATTATTGTTATGACATTGCGTGGAGAAGAAATAATTTTATGATGTCTTTATAGAAATGTAAACAGCCGAGACGTGAAGTACATTTTTGAAACTTAAATCGTGACTAAAGTGACAAGTCTGTTTAGTTTATGAGATCGCAAATACAATAATTTATTTACGCATTACATAATTTTATATTTACATATGGATATTTTTATTGGAAAGATGACATATTTCGGTATTTTCCTTTGTGTAATACATAATTTTACAAATATTACTGCGTTAAGGACAAAATTAATTATGACACAGGAAAGTAAATCTTTATCAAATAAAAAAGATTATACAACAACTTATCTATGAAAGTATTTACTTATTTTAATGATAGCAAATATGATTTTCTGTATACATTTTTCTAAATGTCTTAATTTGCATTCTTGATTTTGAATTAATTTTCAAAGAAAAAAAAAAATTAAAATTTTATATTATTTCACGTAATTAAAAAAAAAAATAATAATAATAATAAAAATTTTAGAAATGGTATGTTGTACAACTTTGAAAATAATCTGAAATTTTACGGAATAAAATCATATCTATGAGTATTTTACAATTTTTATATGGGTACAAAATTTTAAGTTTTTTAGCAGTGTTAACCAAATTTAACATTTGAAATTTAGTATAATTTTTGAAATATTAACTGTATAAGTTGTAATAATAATAATAATAATAATAACCATGTTTCAAATAATAATTAATAAACAGAAAAGTTATGAAAATAAAGTTTTATTATTATATATATACAAGGTGGTCCGAAAAACATGATAGAAAGTAAGCGATCATTGTGGAAAAAAGACAACATGCAAGAATATGAAAATATTTAATTGAATAAAGCTATGAATGAAATTTAATATACAAGATGTTTAAAATGTCTACCGTCCCCGACTATAGTGTTATAAAGCCCGTTCCGAAACTCTGTCATAATGCGCTGGAGTGTGTCGTAATCAAGTGCATCAATCTCACTTCTGATAGCCAATTTTAGGTCCTCCAGTGAATCAGGGCTATTCCTATAGATTCTAACTTTGATGTAACCCCATAAGAATAAGTCGCACGGATTTGGGTCCGGACTGTATGGGGTCCACTCTATCCCGTTCCCCGTGAATTTCTCTGCATCCAATGCAATAAAACGCTCACCAAACGTCGTTTCAAGCCACGTGAAGACGTCAGAAGTTTTTTGGGGACGAGTCCCATCTGGCTTGAACCAGTACCGGCGTGTCCTGTTGAGATGGCTCGCATCAGGGCCAAAGTGACGCTCTAGCAACTCTCGATACTTCACTACTGTGACCACTCCATCAATAAATATTGGACCAATTATCTGCTTCGACGATATGGCACACCACACCATGGCCCTTTGTGGATGCAGTGAAGAGATGGCGCTGAGATGAGGATTTTCCGTACCTCAGTGGCGCCAGTTTTGTTTGTTCTCGAAACCATTCAACTGAAAATGGGTCTCATCACTGAACCAGATCTTGTGTTCACTGATGGAACCATTTTTAATTTCCTCGATTATGTGGTTTGCGAAATCTCTCCGCTGCACAGTATCTCCCCCCCCTCGTTAGCGGCTGTCACATTTGGATCTTGTATGGACACAATCCTACTGCTTTCATTAGCCTTTGTAATGGTGTTTTGGATATGCTTAATTGTTGGGCCGCCTGTCGAGTGGAAGTGGTTGGCTGATCCGCAAGCTATGCGCGTGCAGGCTCCCTGATGTCGTCAGTAACAACTGCTGATTTTCGTCCCGACGCATTTCTTTTTGCATCCTAAACACTCCCTGTAGATTCATATCTCTCCATCAACCCGTAAACAATGAAAATCAGTGGGAGATTAGGACCATTACATCAGTCATCTGATGGCTTAAAAATCATTGCGACTTTAGAGTGTTATAACTTACTGCGCGATTGTCTCTTCACTAAGCGTTCTTTTCTTTTTGAATTCTGTACGACATGCCCGTCGAACGGGGACATTACATCGGTTATTCTCATAAAATTTTCTTACGATATATAATCGATCTTAAAAGGTTTGTGATTCTATATTGCTTATTCTTTATTTCCCGTAATTAAGCATTCAACTGAAATGTCACTATATGTGCTATTATAATATGAAATAATTATATTTGCATCAATGCAGTTGAAATCAGAAACTTAAAATACTTTCTATCATGTTTTTCGGACCACTCTGTATATATATATATATATATATATATATATATATATATATGTATATATATATATATATACATAGAGAGAGAGAGAGAGAGGAGAGGGATAAAAATTTTTGGAGTCACAAGTTATGAACAGACTTCTGTTATAACAGTTGCTTAAAAGAATATATATATATATATATATAAAATAATTATTATTATTATTAATTATTTAATAAATAAAAAAATTGTGTTTAACCCTCCTACACACATACACACAGATACACGCACACACAAACATAATGTTTGGAAAGTTATTTATGATAGAGCAAAGCTTTAGACCCAGTCCCAAATTTAGAGTCTTATACTAAGCCCAAGGAAAAAAGAAGTGAAAGAGAACAAAATTGGTAACATTAATTTCTTACAGGAAATGAAGTAAAAACCTAAAAGAGTAAACAAAAAATAGTGTACAATTGAACGTTATATAATCACTTGTTACCTTCATGGACAAAGAAAATTAGTATTTTAGCCAGTCTGAAGTCTCGTTCTGCAGTTTTTGAATATAACATCCCCCCCCCCCTTTCCAAGTTTTATAGATATCTAACAATACATTATTTATGATTCTGCGCAGTTATAATCTTTTAGGTAAAAAGTTTATTGAAAATTTAAATAGTGAAATATATTTATTGTTATTGTAAGTTTATGGACGATAATTTTAGGAATTTGATTAGTATTCCATTACTAAATTAGGCATTATATTTAAAATTATAAACTCTGTTTATTCTTTTATGTTCGTATGAGCGCCTTTAAGCTGGTTTTCCAGTCAGCTTATGGACTGATATTATTATTTCTTTAGCGTTTTATTTTATTTATTTTTTTTTTTTTATTTTTTTTCCTTTTTTCCTAATAAGACTATATGTTAATAAACTTAAGAACACAAATATTACAAGTGTCAGCTTTTTTATTATTAACTGGTTGTTTATATTATTATGTTAGATGAGCAATTTTATTATTAACCGCAAGCTGTGATGCATGAAATCAGAATTCGGTTTCACGTGGCTTGCGGATTGCATTTCGCTTGTCATCTGGCTTGTCGAAACACAATTGTTATACAATTTAGGAAATATGGTGATGAAATCAAATTTTTTACTAATTCTACCATGTGATTTAATCAGGTATTTTCTATTTCTGTTAAATATTTTGCCAGATTTACTTTCGTCTGTGTATGATCTCAAATTTAGATCAACAGATGTTATTTCAGTAGATTCCCAAGTCTTATTTTTCCTGTTTGTATATGCACATTATCTCCTGGGCTCAATTTACTCAAAGAGTTTGCTGTATGATCATGAAACACTTTTTGAATTTGTTGAAACTTAATCAACAGGTCCTTAACATTATGAAATAATTCTGAGTTGAGCACTTTATTTGTTACAGGTAATTTTGTTCTCAGTCTTCGATTAGACACTGACTGAGCGGGAGAGAGACTTAATCCTGAAATGGGTGTGTTTCTATATTCCATCAGACCAACAAAATAATCCACATTATCTGCTTCCGCCTTTTTCATTATCATTTTTACTATACCTACTCGCCTTTCAGCCTAGCCATTACTTTCATGATGATGTGAGCCAGAAAAAGTATATTTAAAGTTTCAAGTTTTAGCTAAATCTATGTACAAATAACTATTGAATGGTACATTATTAGAAACAACAGAATTTGGAACCCTATACCTTGAAAAAAATTCTTTAAGAACTCTCATTACTTCAGTAGCAGTTTTATTAACCAGCTCCGAAACTTTAGTCCATTTAAAGTAATAATCCATAATTACCAAATAATTTTAATTTCCATATTCCATAATATCCACTCCTAACTTTTAAAATCCTCTATCAGGAATAAAGTGAGGTTGGAAAGGCTGCTTACTGTTTGAACGCCTAAACGTTTCACATATTTTACACTGTGCGACTGCTGTTTCAATGTCTTTGTTTATGTCTGGCCAATACATTAGTTCCCCAGCTCGTTGTTTACGTTTTTCCATACCAAAGTGACCCTCATGAATTAATGTTATTATTTATTTTCTTAATGTGGTACGGTAAAAATCTTAGCATTCATAAACAACAATCCATTTTTTGTATGCAGGTCACTCCGCAACTTAAAATACTGTTTTAATTCCTGTGACATATTTTTGATTGTTTCTGGCCAAACCTCTACCCCCCCCCCCCCCCTCAATTTAATTACTTTTAACTCATTGTCTTGATCTGTTTCACCTTTAAACTACTTTTACCCATAGCCAAATACTTGATTATATTGTGTACAATATTACTCATTGTGAGGTCATCTTTAATCTGGGTATCATCTTAAATGCACGTGAAAGTGTATCTGCTAAATGCTGTTTATTTCCAGGTTTATACTGAATTTCATAATAATAATAATAATAAAAGTTTTTGCTATATTTTACAATGCATGAATTAAAGGTTTACAGTGAAGACGAACTTTAGTACAGATAATAATAAATCAGATGGATTTATCGTCCCAGAAATCCCTTAACAATAAGTTTTTCTCCAAAATATTAGAGACGTTTGGCAGATAACCAACTTTCAGTCATATTTTGCAAGGATTGGTCTAAGAGTTAACAATAAAAGCTTAAGATATATGGAAATGAAGATAAGTCAGATCGGATTGTCACCTCAAAAATTAATAAATTCAAAGTTTTTTAAAGATTTGTGTAGGAACTTAACTACAAATAACTAATTTTCGACGGACCATCTTCGTTGTTTTAATATTTTTAATTTGTACGATCACATACATCAAGTATTTACACTATTTACAACGAAGAATAAGATTTATAATAGGTAGAACATAAAATAATAATTGTGGGCGTCAATAAATTTAAAGTTCTTTGCCCACGTCCATTGTACTTGGCTTCTCATAGCCTTCTGCCCGGTGATCCGCGACGGGGTGGCGCGCATGCGTCAACATCCCGCCCGGCCTTGCTATGTTGTCATGCAAGAACTTACAATATTTTTTTTTTTTTGCAAAACTTCAAATTTACAATTTCACATAACATGAATAGATAAAATAATAACAAATAAATGAATGTAACATAATATCAATATTTCGCACAACACATAGAATTAGAAAAAAGATTAACTGATTATAATAAACAGAAATTTTCATAATTAACTAACAAATTTAGAGTAATATATATAATACAGTAAATTAATATAATAAATGTTCATATTCATTTTTACTCCTCGATAGGCAGCACACACAATCTGGAGATGGATCTTTTGTAAATCCCTTTGGTAGTTTTTATATCTACCAATCTAACTTTATTATCCTGACCAGGATATAGCTTTATTACACGCCCTAAAACCCACTTGCATGGTGGAAGATTTTCTTCCCTGACTAAAACCATGTCTCCGATTTTTAAATTTTCTTTATCAATTATCCATTTTCTGCGCTGTTGTAAGTTATTTAAGTAAGAAAGACTCCATCTTTTCCAGATTGCCTGAACTGACTTCGTAATATTTTGCCAAGCACTTAGGCGATTTTTCTCAATATTGATTAAAGAGGGTTCAACAACAGCCGTTATTGGCCTTCCAATAAGAAAATGGGCTGGAGTTAAAACCTCTAAATCTTCAATACTTGAAGTTAGCGGAGTCAGTGGTCTCGAGTTCAAGATCGCTTCCACTTGAGTAACAAGTGTAAGCATTTCTTCAAATGTAAATTTTGAATTACCCGCTATGCGTTTAAAATGGTATTTAAACGCTTTGATATTTGCTTCCCATAGACCACCCCAATTTGGACTCCTTGGAGGAATAAAAACCCATTCTATTTTTTCCTCTGCAAAAAATTTGAATAAGGATTCTTCCTTATCTCTTACCAGTTTATACAAGGCATTTAGTTCCCTGTTGGCGCCTACCATATTGGTCCCATTATCCGAAAATATTTTATGACACTTGCCCCTTCTCGAAATAAATCTTTTTAACGCAGCTATCAGAGCTTGTGAAGTTAAATCACTAATAAGTTCAAGATGTATAGCCTTTGTTACTAGACAAATGAAAATACAAACATAAATTTTGATTTCTGGACCTTTCCTTCCATATTTATTTTTGATTAAAAAGGGTCCAGACAAATCTACCCCAGTTGAATTAAATGTTTTATCTGGCGTTATTCTTTGTTTTGGCAAGTTTCCCATTTTTTGTTCACATACTTTCGGATTTGCTTTAAAACAGACTAAACATCTGTGCACAATTTTTTTACAAAGATTTCTCCCATGAATGGGCCAATATTTTTGCCTAACCTGAAACAGAAGATGTTGGGGACCAATATGAAAATATTTTTCATGATAATATTTTACAATTAATTCCGTTAATTTATTTTTTGAAGGAAGTACATAAGGATGCTTAATCGAATAAGATAACTGCGAATTTTGCAGTCTCCCCCCTACCCTTATTAAACCATTGTCATCCAAAAATGGGGATAAATTAAAAATTTTACTTTTATGCGATACATTACCGCCACTTTTCAAGGCAGATATTTCATTAGGAAATTCCTCCTCCTGCAGCTGTTTCAGTAGGAAGTCTTCTGCCTTTGTCAGCTCTTCAGGCATCAGCGGTCCTTTCTTCTTTTCTAAAGGATTTCTTAGATTGTGAAGAAACCTGAAAAGAAAACTACATATACGTAATATTTTTAAAAATTTATTACTACGATTAATCAGATAGTTCAAAATAATAAAGTCTTTTTTCAAATTTAGAGTCACTGCATTTTCAGATTTTAATTCAGGAGTGTAGTCTTCCTCATTTAGTTCTGAAAGGTCAATAAAAGATTGTTTGTTTTTCGGAAATTCAGGATCTTTCAGAAATTCAGCACCTGTCCACCATGTGGCGCTGGTTGTTAGGCTTTCAGCAGTCATCCCTCGGGACAACAGGTCAGCAGGATTTTCTTTACTTGCACAATGGAACCAAGAGTTAGGGTTTGTCAGGCTGGCAATTTCTTGAACACGGTTGGCGACAAACTGCTTCCATCGGGTTTTAGTACCCTTTATCCAGAAAAGCACTATCTGCGAATCAGTCCAGTGATATTCAACAGAAGGTCTTTTAAGGTTTACAGTATTTTTCACTTTGGTGATCAGACGAGCTGCGACCAGGGCACCCAATAATTCAAGGCGAGGTAGTGTAACACCGCTGAGGGGAGCTACACGGCTCTTGGAAGTCAAAAGTTTTACTGAAATACCATTTTTTGATTTTGTTCGTACATAAATGGCAGCGCCATATGCTTTTTTGCTAGCATCGCAAAAACTATGTAATTCAACTACATCTTCTGGGGAAGTGGCATCAAGGATGAATCTAGGGACTTCAAGCTCTTTTAACAAGGGTAATTCCGAACACCATTTCATCTACTCTTTTTCGATATTTGGTGATAATGATTCATCCCATTTGGTTTTAGTTGTCCAGATATCTTGAATGATAAGTTTTGCCCTGACAGTGAATGGAGAAATTAACCCTAAGGGGTCGAAAATTCTCCCTACGGCTTGAAGAATGGTACGTTTTGTAATTTTATTTATGGATATAAAGTTCAACAAACTCTTGATATCTACAATCAAATTATCTTTATTAGTATCCCAAGATAGTCCCAAGATCTTTGTCTGATTTATACCTAAGCTGATGGTAGATTCTACAGGGTATGTATCAAATTTTTCGCTTTTCCACTGCTCTGTTAATTCGGTATCGTTACTTATCCATTTTCTAAGGGACATTCCTGCGGCTTCCATAATATATTTTGCACTTCGTGATAATTCAAGTGCTTCGTTAAAATCATTACCTCCAGAAATTAAGTCGTCTACGTAAAAACATTTATCTAAAAGTCGAACAGTAGCGGGAAATTCTTCTCTATACTTCTCAATGTGATGTCTAATAGTAGCAGCGAGTAAGAATGGACTTGAACACACCCCAAAATTAACTCGATTGAAACGATAAATCTGTAATTTGGGTTTTTTATGTGCATGCGGTTCTTCATCACTCCAGAAAAAACGAACAGCGTCTTTATGTTCATCAGCGAGACAGATTTGTAGAAAGGCTTGTTTAATATCAGAACAAAATGCTATTTTGTTTAATCTAAAATTAATTAAAACATCCAAAAGATTCGGATTTAAATTTATCCCCTGCCATAGGCAATCATTCAGTGACAGCTGATTATTTTGATGACTCCCTGCATCAAATACGATTCTTGTTTTGGATGTTAAGCGACCTTCCTTTCTTACTGCCTGATGAGGCAAATAATAAATAGGTTTGTTTAAATTATTTTCTGCTGTACTGGGTTCAACTATTTCTATTATTTTTTGATTTACGTAATCACGAATAATCTCTCTATACTGTTCATATAATTCTCTATCATATTTAAAACGTCTCCATAAACTTAAAAATCGTTGTTTCGCTAACGTGTAATTATCGGAAAGTTCATTATAGGGTCTTCTAAAGGGCAAGTGTACAACGTAGCGTTTGTTTTTAAACTGAATCGTTTCATTAAAAATTTCTATAGCTTTATCACTTTCTTTTTGAATTGGATCGTCTCTTATTCCAATGCTTTCTAGATCGAAAAAGAGTTTAAGAGTGCTACTAAGGGAATCGTCTGACAAAACGAAACACTGTTTCGAATTATTCAGTTCTGTTTCTTCAACCTTTCCACACGCTAGCCATCCAAATTCGGTTTCCTTAAAAAACAAATCGTCATTTATTTTATAAGTATTATCCTTTAAAACTTTGAATAATATATCTGCACTGATTAACGCTTCTATTTCATTCGGTTAAAAAAATGTCTCGTCACTCAATTTCAAAAATTCTGGAATTTTTATGTCTGAAATGTTTAATTTATTGCATGGTGTAAGCCCAGTTATTTTATCTACAATCAAAAATTCTACTGGTTCACTAAAGGAACAATCTTCATTTGAAATAAAGGTATCTAATTTCCACTTAATATTTTGGGTCAATCCATTCAAACCTGAAACTGGAGTTTTTATTTTTTCTCTTTTAATTCCTAAACATTCACTCATCTTTTCAGTTAAAACGCACACATTTGAAGCGGAATCCAAAACGCATCTTATTTTTATTCTTTTTTTGTTTTCGCATTGAACATAAATATAAGCTGTCGAAAACAGAATACTTTTTCTATTTTCTTTTAAATATCTGCTATTATTACTCAAAACGGAAGCATTTAATTGCGCAACCCGTTTGTCTATATCTGGTAAGTTGGATGAATTTATTCCATCTGCGTCTGGAACCGGGGTTTTGGCGCCAGAAGAAAAACATATTAATCTGTTGTGCTTCATTCCGCAGGTGCATTTGAATTTCGATAAGCAATCATTTTTCTTATGGTTTTGCCTAAAACAAACCTCACAAAGCTTGTGAAGGCGTATTATACTTAATCTTTCGTTAATGTTTAATTTCAAAAATGCATCACATTTATAAATAGGGTGATAAGTATTTTTACAAACAACACAATTTTTGTTTTTATTTTCATGCATTAAAAGAGTTTTAGATTTGTTAATAGCCGGAAAGTTTTTGTTAGTATTTTTATTTCCGCTAGTCATATTCGTTCTATTAATAGATAATAAAACTGATTCTCGTTGTTCCAAAAATTTGATAAATTCTTCAAAGGTGGGAACATTTTTTGATTTATGGGATAACTCAAAATTCTTTCTAGATTCTCTGTCTAACTTTGCTACGAGAATATTTACAATGAAAACATCTGATAATTTATTTTGCTCATATTTCAGAACTTTCAAGGCACGCAGATTTTTCTGTATACAATCAATCATATTTCTTATCTCTTTGGGATTTTCTGTTTGAATTTTCTCAAAATTCAGAATATTTTGTACATGAATATCAACAATTAATCGCTCGTTATCATAGCGATTTTCTAATGCATTATATAATGATTCAAATGTATCAAAATTACTAACTAGATTTTTAGCGTCATATTTGAGACAAGATCTAAGATAATATAATTTCTGCGACTGATTAATATGAACATTATTGGTTATTAAATCATCAAATTGTTCTTTAAAAGAACTGAATTCCTCATATTTTCCTGAAAATTCAGGTAATACTAAAGGAGGAATTTGAGTTTTAATTTCAAAGGAATCTTGAGATGCATTTTCAGTCGCATTTATTTTTTTATGAGAATCAAATTTCTTATAAGAATTAATAAGAGTATTAATTCTTACCTCTAATTTTTCCAGACGTTCTTCACATGAGTCAAGGTCGTCATCTATGGTTGCTTGTTCAGCATCTTTCAAGTCTTGAATTTCGTAGTATTTTTGTCGTAATTCATCGATTTTTGTTTGTAGCAGTTCTATGTTCTTTAATTTCACTTTTAGTTCCACTACATCTATATCGTAATTTTCGGCATTCGTGCCTTCTACATAGTTTTCAATTCTAGTTATCTTCCCTTTCAAGGAAGATTTCAATTTATTATTTTTATCCATAAGTCGCTTATTACAAGCTCCTTTCTCGACGGAGCCACTTTTTGTAGGAACTTAACTACAAATAACTAATTTTCGACGGACCATCTTCGTTGTTTTAATATTTTTAATTTGTACGATCACATACATCAAGTATTTACACTATTTACAACGAAGAATAAGATTTATAATAGGTAGAACATAAAATAATAATTGTGGGCGTCAATAAATTTAAAGTTCTTTGCCCACGTCCATTGTACTTGGCTTCTCATAGCCTTCTGCCCGGTGATCCGCGACGGGGTGGCGCGCATGCGTCAACATCTTGTTAGAACCCTTTCTGAAGAAATCTCGTTTTTGTCTTGTTTTGCAGTAGGCGGAATGTGGGTTAACAATGAACGAAAATTTTTCTTGTAACGGACGATAGATAAAATCCTTTTATCATATCCAAAAACATTTAACCCCAAATTTTTATCGAAACTGTTAGATAATTTTCGAAAAAGTGAAGTTCCTATCATATTTTAAAACTGGTAGAGTGAGGGTTAATTGTGGACGATAATTTTTCTGAAGATGAAGATATGTCAAATGCGTTTGTCTTAAAAAGAAAAAAAAAGTTTTTAAAAAATGTTGAATTTTAGTGGAAACCGAATATCTGCTATATGATGCAACCGTCGTAGTAAAACAGCGACGCAATTTTTTCTGAAGTTGAGAATAAGTCAGATAGTTTTGTCTTCTCAGAATACCAGTAATCCTATGCTTTATTAAAATTAGCGAGCGTGAATTTTCCTGAAGATGAGGATTCGTCGTACGTTTTGATTTTCTAGAAAAATTCAGATTCCTATTTTTTTTATGAAATTCGTTACATCCATTTTCGTGTAAGTCAATTTCTGTCACATGTTGCAATCAGCGTAGTAAATGTTGATTGTAAACATGAATTAACTGAAGATGAGAATGGGTCAAGTAGGGTTATTTTCTCAGAAATCTCTAAACTGTAAGCTTTTATCAAAACTTTTAGATCATTTCCTTGCTTACTGAATTTCTGCCATAAGTTGCAACCGGAGGAGTAAGAGTTAACAGCGAGCGCGAATTTTTATGAAGATGAGGGTAAGTCTAAATGGGTTTTTCCGCAAACAACTAACACCAATATTTCATCAAAATTGTTAGAGACGTTTCTAAGAGACAAGAAACTTTAACGTTTTGAACACCAAAGAGAAAAATTGAATAGCAGACTGTTTCGGCACCATTTAGTGACTTTTTTCAGTGATTAAAGTAATGAGATAAAGGTGTTCCTATGTTTAGGAAAGGAACCGGATTCTGATCAATTAACAAAATTATGTGGAATGTCGATAGGTGTAGATTTGCCAATAGTAAATTGAGACACGGTATTTATGCAAAAAAGGTAGAAGAAATTAAGAAAATGTGTAGATTCAATGTGAAATTTCCAACATTTCGCTGTATCTCATTTGTCTAATTGTTCGAAATTTGCCGTTCAGTCCACATTTTCTTAGTTTCTACAAAATGTTTTCACAAGTGCCGTTTCTCCCCTTTCTATCAGCCAATTCTTCTCCATTTCGCGTAAATCTATTGGTTGACCAAAATCCAAATCGTTTTTAATGTATAAGATAGCTATATTCTTTTATTTATTTTTTTTTATTATGCACTGAAGACGGTATGCTAAATGCTACCGAAAGAGCTGTTCTGCTACTCAATTTTCTCTTTGGCATAAAAAAATAAAAATCTTTGGCATAATAAAATAAAAATAAAATAAAAATAAAATAAAAATAAATAAATTAATTAAAAAAAAATTTAAAAAACAGCCTAAGTAAATGTAAATTACCATTGATAATTTTACTTTATTTTATTTTATGTTATTTTATTTTTTGTTGCTGTTGTTTAACTATTTTTTTTTGAATTTATCTTTGACGAAAATCATGATTATTATTCAATATAAAAGTAACACGATACGAAATATGTATTTCTTAACACACGGAATTGTATTAAAATCTACGAAAAAATGGTTAATCATTTTGAATTATATTGTTAACAATGAAATAATTTTATTTTGTTTTTAACATTATAATGAATTTTAATGCATATTTATTTATTTATTTATTTATATTCTTTAATTTAAAACTTACATTTAATGTTAACATTTTATTTAAGGATTTTTATTTTGTTAAAGAAAGATATAGATATACAACTTAATTTTTTTTTTTCTGAATTGACTTCAGTATTAAGAAAGGACACAAATTAAGAAAAATTAATTAATCAATACAGAATATTAGAGATTAATACAAAAACTTATAAATGGCGAATAGATATTAAGTATATAATCTTATTTTCGTATGAGCAAATATGGACATTCCTAATAACGAATATTTGATCTGGTGTATTATAATATAAACCAGAATACACAAGAAAGTGTGATCAGATTATATTAAGCTGATTAACGACATTAGGTACCGTATAAAAACAACGAAAAAAGATTTCTAATACTCTTTTTACCGGTTCTTAATTAAATATCCTCAAATTCGTCTTCTTTAATAGATTATGTCACTGAAACGTGCAAAAATATTTAATTGTCTATTAATATTATCCATTTTTTAATTGATTTTATTAGTTATTTATTGTAACAGAGTCATTTAAATTGCATAAGAAAACAATAATAATAATAATAATAATAAAATCTATCGTTCCCTGAAGAAGAAATACAGTACGGAAATAAATTAATTAAAATAAAAATCTATGGGATGCAATGTAATTTCATAAGATTAAATATGTTTGAGGATATTTTTAGGGCTGGAATCTATATATTAAATTGAAAGTGTTTTGTCCGTCTCCACTAAATTGAGAGAATGGCTAGGTGTAAAAGTTTGGTTGAAGTGTCTAATTAAAGGTCTTGGTCTGTAGATGTGGCATCAAAACAGAAAAATATAAAAAGTCAAACGGTCCCCCTCCCCTTGGGGGGGGGGGGCAGAGATTAAAAACATGTTTGCGAGCTTAACTGAGATCCAAATTACTTCAAAAGAAGAAATTGTACATGGGGGAACTAGACTCGAATACTAAAAAATCATTTTCTGTGATTTTGGACTTTTCGACTTTAAAAGAGAGAAAAGGGGGAAAGTAGATTTTTTTTTTGGAGGGGGGGATTAATTTGAGAGGGAAATAAGTTCTAGACCCACGCATGTAGCACATCATTTTAAAGGTCTTGAAATTTCATGATGATTGGGGATGTTCGTATATAATGTAATGTGCCCTCTGATGGTGAAAAATAAAACTAAGTAATTTTGTAGTACGCCCTATCATGTTACACCTTATTTTAAAGGTCTTGGTATTTTATGACCGACGGTGATGTTCGTACAGAACACACTGTGACTCCTGGCGGTGGAAAGTGCAACTAAAGGATTTTGTTCGTGACACCACCATCTGACACCACCTATTTGAAAGGTCTTGGAAATTCAAGGCGATTGATTGGTGATAAAGGTCTTGAAATTTCATGTTGACTGGGGGTGTTTGTTTACAATATAATGTGGTGAAAAATGGAACTAGGTGATTTTGTAGTAGACCCTATCATGTTACACCTTATTTTAAACGTCTTGGTATTTCTGACCGTTGGTGATATTTGTACAGAACACAATGTGCCCCCTGGTAGGGGAAAGTGCAACTAAAGGATTTTGCAGTTGATACCACCATGTGACACCTTATTTAAAATGTCTTGGAAATTCAAGGCGATTGGTGATGTTCGTATGCAACATACTGCTCCCCCTGCTGTAGGAAAGAGAATTTTGCAGCGCGTGCGTAGCATGCCTGAGAGACAGCGGAAACACGAGTCGGAGGTTCGTTCGGTTCAAGGTTAATTTTTGTCAATTTTTTCATGTTATTAGCGGTCATCATATACGCTGCAGCAGGAACCAGGATCACGAGCCCGAATTCCGTTTAAATTCAGGTAATTTTTTTTGATTTTTGCTCCAGAGGTATTTTCTTTTTCGCGAATTTTTTCATTTAAAAAGAGAAATTCAAACAAAAGATATAAAACCATACAAATTCAAGGTTCATTTAAGGTTATTATCATAGGCCCTGGCAACGCCAGTCGGGTTCAACAAATCATTGATTTAACAAATCAAATCGGGTTCAACAAATCATTGTTCAATAAATCAATTTGTATGAAATCATCATGCAAATTTATGGTATTATTATGATGGGCCAAGGTAACGCAGGGGGTTTCGTTTGGTTCTAGGTTAATTTTTGGGAATTTTTTCATGTTACTAGCGGCCTGTGTATGCGCTGCCGCAGCCACCGGGGTCACAAGGCAGAGTTTCTTTCAGTTCAAAATAATTTTTTGTTACAGCTGATTATTGTTTTCGTGATGCTTTCATTTAAAAACAGAAATTCAAACAAAATCGACTTGAAGATATAAAATCATATAAATTTAAGGTTCATTTAAGAACATTATCATGGGACCGGGCAAAGCCGGGCGGGTCAGCTAACATGTAGTCTTAGTATTAAAAGAAATAGAAAATAAAATACAGCAACTGTTTATTTGCAATCAGTTTGACATCAAACTGACAGTACTTTGTAGAAAGTGATGTTATATATAGTATTTCGATTTATACGCATTTTTCCGAATTTCTTTTTTTTTAAAGTGAAATGTCGTAAATTATATTTGATGCTTTAACTTGAAATACATTTAAATAATGATGTGACGATTTTTGAAAAATTACGGTCAATAAAGTGACCGTCGAATTCGATGGGTTCCAGCTACTATATATATATATATATATATATATATATATATATATATATATATATATATATATATATTGTAATATTTTATCTTATCACAATGAATAAGTGGTTCATAAAAATGAAAACTGATATTACAACGTAAACACAACGTAACAAGTGCCGATGGAATTTATAAATAATTATATGAAATTAAGAAACAAAGATAATAACTTAAAAATTTCTCAAAACAAAGTAATAAAATTTACAAGGGCAAGTTCTTGCTGTAATAAAAAAATAGAAAGATGATCATTAAATTAGTTAAAAACAAATATATGAAAACCCCCGAATAATTGCTCGATATCTCATTGATAATAGGAATATTAAACAATCAGTTATAAGTATCATATAATAATAATAATAAAAACTAAATAATTGGAAAAGTATTGATAAAATATAACGACAGTGAGCAAAAATTGAAAGTTTACGATAACACGAGGACGAAGTTGAGAGTTAATATATTGATAATATTAAGAAGAAGGATAGATAATATACATAATTATTTAATAAAAGTAATAAAAACACAATTAAATGATATTAAAAATTATATTAAATATTAGAAAGATATTTATAAATAACATACAAATAATTACAAAAAGAGTGTAGTTATATAATATTACTAGAAATTTGTGTTATTACCGAAGTCAAATAAGTGAGGTGATAATGTCATTTTGAGAGAAAATGTAAACTAATTAACTAAACATAGATTATATTAAAAATTGTTCTTTAAAAAAATTATTATTTTTCAAACTATCATTATTAAACCATATTATAGGTATTTCTTATTAATATTAATTATACAAAAGTTTTGAAACCTAGCAAGGGCAGATCATCAAAAACAGTATATATACACACACTGTCCAATGAATTAGAAACATTTAAATTAATATATAATTGGGCCTTCTTTTGCATGAATAATAGCCAGTATTCGTGTGGGCAGCGATTCTAAAAATTTCTGGCGTGCATTTATAATTAGAGCTTACCATACATTGGCTACACAGATTTTAAGATCCTGTAAATTGGATGGAAGAGGAGATTGCTGACGAATACCTCTTTCCAGCATGTCCCAAACATTTTCTATTAGATTAAGAACCGGGCTTTGCATCATCTAGGGAAACTGTTAGAAGTCAGATTAGTGTTCACTGAACCAATCTCGAACGATACTGCCACGTTGTATCTCTGCATTATCGAGCACAAAGTATCCTTTAACGTTGGAGTAAAAATGTAACATTGAGGGATGCACTTAATCTATCAAAATATTCAGGTGCTGCATGGCTTTTTGATTATCCTCAAGTAACACTAGGGGACCACTTCCATACAAACAAAACATTCCCCGAAGATTTGTATCAGATTTTGCATACTTTCGCCGCCAGTGAGCATTTGTAGAAACTCTTACAGGTTTCTAATTCATTGGCCAGTGTGTGTGTATATATATATATACAACCACATGACATATATGTTTCTACTAATACTATTCCTAATTATTAAAGTAATTTTTAAAAGTTAAAAAAGTAAAACCTGTACGTATTGCGTGTATGTTTCATTTATTATAAATGTATTTTAGCGATCAGCGTTTTATCCTTACTTTCAATTCTGCACGTTTACTTCCAATTGTAATTTGAATCTCATAGCATTCTGTCTGAGTTGACCAGGTGTCCTTCTAAGGACTAACTTCTGAACTGACAGTAAGGACTTATTATTGGGCTCAACCATTCATTATTCTTGTTTAAAAGTAACGTGCTCATTCTAGTTTTCTCTACTATAAAACCTTTATTTTTATTGGCATTTATCGCTTGCGTGTAAAGTCGTCCATATTTAACTAGTCCTTAAGCTATCATCTCTTCGTTATGAATTTTTATTAGAGAAATCGAATCGTTATTATATGTCTCATAAATAATAATATAAAATTAATAATGGTTATATAGCTTCATTAAAGTTATAATGCTTTTAAGATGCTCTTTTTACTTTCCGAACACTATAGTGAGGAAAGTATTGTAATCATGTCAAAAATCCGAATTCGAGATTTTGATGTTTCTATACGTTTTGAGGTCCCCTGAGTCCCTTTCCACTATTTTTATGATGATGTATGTATGTGTGTGTGTATGTGTGTATGTGTGTATGTCTGTGAGTGAAAACGCTAGCGTCTAAACGCTTTGTTCGATTAACCTGAAAGTTGGTACGCATATTGTAAGTCACCTTAGTACGAACCCTATAGATTTTGGTGAATCTAGCACTTATAGTTTTTTTACAGGGACACAAAGAAAAATTCTTTATCATTATGGCCTATGGGAACAAAATCTTAAAAGTGCGATAGCATCTAAACGCCTTATTCAATTGAGCAAAAATTTTATACACATATTATAGATCACAATCTATATAGATTTTGGAGAATCTAGCACTTACAGTTTTTTTACAGGGACACAAAGAAAAATTCTTTATCATTATGCCTATGGGGCCAAATTTTTAAAAATGTGATAGCGTCTAAACGCCTTATTAATCCGAGCAAAAAATTTGTACACATGTTATAGATCACAGTTGAACTAACTGTATAGATTTTGGTGAATCTAGCACTTACAGTTTTTTTACAGGGACACAAAGAAAAATTCTTTATCATTATGGCCTATGGGACTAAATTTTTAAAAGTACGATAGCATCTAAACGCCTTATTGAATTCAGCAGAAAATTTATATGAGTATTATAAATCACTGTTGCACTAACTATAAGCATTTTGGTGAATCTAGCATTTATAGGTTTTTACAGGGACCCAACGAAAATTTCTTTATCATTATGATCTATGGGCTCAAAGTTCAGTAGCGTTAAATAAAACAACGTGTAATAGATGGAGAAAAATACTCAAACACTCTATTATGGTTTTCTCTCTTTTGTTTGTGTAACAACTACTCTTTCTTTACTTTATCTACAAAACTGTTAATTACTCAATGTTCGGAAAGTCGAGTGGAATCACTCCAGATTTTTCGTTTTAGGATAACACATATGGTGACTAAAACATGTGATATGCTATCATCTGTAAACTGAACGTTTAAAATTTTCTGTTATAATAAAATAAAGAATAAAGAACATAAAATATGTAAATAATACATTTCGGATTGATTTTATTACACTTATAAAAATAATTTATGATATTACTTGTAATTTTAGAGCACATAAATAATTAATTATAGTATTTGTAATATCATAAATTATTTTTAGAATTTACAATAATCATTTTAATATATATAAAAGGTCGGGTGTCTCATAAGTCTGTAGACATTTAAAAAAATCATAAAAAAATAAATGAATTGATAGAATTCAACGCGGTTTGCCAAAAAAAAATATTTTCGAGAAGGGGATGCTTTTGGGTAATAAAAAAAAATAGTATAGTTAAAACTTTCATCAATAGAGGTCGCTGTACTTGAGCAAATCGCACATTCCCATAAAAAACTATATTTATTTGCATGTTGATGGTTACAAGCATATAAATTCTATTTCATGTGTTTGTCATCACCACAAATTACAGTTTGCAAACGAATTACAACATCGCTAACTGCAGCTTTAATTGGCGGCTTTTACCTGAGGGGAAACATCTTCACCAATAACACTGTATCCACCAACTCAGCATAGAAATTCAAACTTTATGTATGCGCAAGTAGAAGGCAAAATAAGAAATAAGCTGTGTTAATCGTAAAACCGTGCGATTTACAGGACTCTGATTTGCATATTTCTCGTTACACTTGCAAGCAGCGCCCTCTATCGACAAAAATATAACCTTTTTTTTCCTTTACCGAAAAAATTCCACTTTCACGAGAGGAAAGTTTTCGTAAACAGCGTTCAATTCCACCAATTCCTTAAATTTTTATGAATTTTTAAAATGTTTAGAGACTTATAGAGCACCCGGTTTATACAATTTTCTGTATGCATTCTACAAGGCGGAATATTCTGAACTTAATTTGGTAGTTTATTGTGAGAAGCATAAAATACGGTAAATGTAATCTTTAATATGATTGGCTGAAAAATATACCTTTCAATTTTATCTTTAAATTTATCAGCAAAACTTTAAGAGTAATTTGTAGAAAGAAATAATTAAGATTAAGCTTCATAATCTTTTAGAAAAATATTTTTCTGACTTGTCACATACTCCAAATGATTAACATAAGACTTCATTTATCAACGTTTTACTTTCAGGAAATAAAACATCGTTAAACATATCTGGGCTTAGGACACTTTCTAGGAAAATGAATTGTTCACTTTAAATTAAACGTAAATATTATTTTTAAAATACATGCAAATTTAAAATCCGAAAATTATTCATCTTAACGTCTTCAGCTTTACAGTTATATTTAATTTATTAAGATTTATAAATAAAAATGGATTATCAATAGCAACAGAATAGAAAAATCATGTTGTTTCTTGATATTTAGCTTTATGAAATTGTATTTAGGAAATGGATAAAAACAGTTTTCATTACAGTTACATTACAGTTTACTAATGAATTTTTATGCATACCCTTTTCTGCGGTAAATTCATTGCAATTTTTAATTAAACGTATTGCCCCTTTAGAATTGTTTGATGGAAGTTAGGGTGTTGCTCTAAAGTGATATTTTGAAAATTAACAGCATTAAACAGGAATTTACGGATTAATATGGAATTTGTATTATTTGAGATGCCTGATCTCGGATTTGAACATGGAACATGATCCGAATTATTTATAAAAGTATTAAAAAAAAAAAAAAAAAGGGAAAAAGAAATTTAATAAAATTAAAATACATATTTAAATTCATGTCTACATACTTACATTTATCTATCACAACTGTCGACTTCTTTTCTCTTTTTTTTTTTTTTTTTTTTTTCGTCTTCATCAAATCACATGCATTTTCATTTTTATGTCTATTTTTTATTTTAACTGTAAAATTATCTTGATGATTTAATTCAATATTTACATCAAAATATCTGAAATCATTTGTAATTTGAAAGGAATTTTTTCCACCAGAAATTATACGTTTATCTGTAAAAATTATTTTTGTTTGGATTTTTATTAGAGTCAGAACGAATTTTTATCATGTAAATGGCATAATACTTGATTTAGTGTAAGGTAATTGAAGTCTTCTAATGATTTGAAGGAAAAAAAAAAAAAAAAAAAGACTTTAGCATTTTAGCATAAATTTATATTCTGCAATCTCAGCAATTTATGTGGTAGTTGATCAAATAAAAAATCGAACTATTGAGTGAGATCAGTTAAACGAGCATGGAATTTCACATTATAAAGTAGCTAATTAATAAAAGAATATACAAATAATAAAATGAATAACTAATAATAACAAAACAAAATATGTCATATAGACACCGTATGACTCTTTTGAACGTCTGTTAATTTTTAAGTATTACATTAAATTTGTTGAGTAAAATAATTAATAGTTAAATACAAATTTTCTATCTTAATTTCGACTTCTCATGAAAAAAGTTTATAATTTTTAATCACAGGGATTTGTTTTTGAATGAAACAAAATTATTAGTAAAACATCTAGAATTGAAAATTTTTATGGACATCCATTTTTATCCAGATATTTTACAATATCATGCAAAAAGCGTCTAAAAATTCCACTTTGAGTTTAAAACTTGGAGTAATTTATATTTGGATCATTACAAGTTATCTTGCTCAGAAACAAAAAAAATATTAGAATAGCTCACCATATAACTCTTCAAAACATTAAACAAATCAAATTAACACAATGAAAAATAGAAAAAAGCAAAAATTGAAAATTAGTTCATAATGAAAACCACGAGTTGAAATACACTAGAAATATACAATGTATTGTAAACGATGTGAAATTTCTAGTTACGAGTCTGCGTTGCTACATGTTGGAAATTAGAAGTTGAAATGAATAGCAACTGTAACATATTGTAAACAAAGTTAAATTTGTAGTTGCTAGTCAATGTTGCTACATGTTGGAACCTAAGTTAAAATAGTGTAATGTATTGTAGACCAAGTTAAAAGTGTAGCCATTAAGTCAGTTTTGCAACTCCGAAAAAATTAATTGTTTAAAATATTGATTTGATTATGCAGATTAAGAAACATGAAAGCAATTCATTTTATAAGCTATTCATGTTTCATCAGAGTAAATAATTTTATTAGCAATCATTTGTTTAATTATAATTATTATTTCTGAAGTATTATAAAATAATTCTTACTAAAAAGAAAAGTAAATATTCACGAAATATGCTAAGTTAGTGATTTTACTCGAAAAATCTAAAATATAAAAGTAGGCGTCAAACTGTAGACGTGAACTGTTTGCAAAATTAAAATATATGATATAGCAACTTTTTACAAACAATGAATGTACAGAAAAAGATAAAGCAAAAATAATTTATTGCAATAAGCTCGTTTTTGAAGAAATAAGCCTGAAATAATCAGAATGGAAGAAAAAGTGATAAAATTTCATTGATAAAATAAAAAGCGTAAATGAAACCTACTATATTCATATACATAAATGTCAACGCTGACAGAAACAAAATCTAATAAAAATTTTCATAGTGTATACAAAAATGATTTTTAAAGTGCATGGTTTGTAATTAAAATATTTATTTTTTCTTTGACGTTAATATTTTCATTCGTAAACAGGTATTTCAATAAAAGGATCATATTCAGTTTTCTTGTAATAAAATTCGTATACACATTTTTTGTGACAGTTTTACTTTATTTTTCTTTAAGTATGTATTACTATATCTCTAAATAGGCATTAAGAACATAAACTGAACATATTTAATGAAAACATGTAAAATTTAAAAAGTTTTTTCGGTAAGAGAGAATCATTGTTAAACAGCTACAAATAAAAGTACGATTTATTATTATTATTATTATTAATTTAATATTACTTACATCAGAATTTACAAATAAATAATTTAACCTAGCAGTTAATGAAACTTACTGTGAAACATCAGACTTTTAATTTAGTGTAAATTAAAGTGAGAAAAAGAAATATATTTATGTTTTTATTTTTAAATAAACTAAAAAATATCACAATTACCAGACATACTCATAATTGGAGATGTTATTAATAAAAATATTTTCTTGTTAAACCTCCAAGGAATGGATTACAATATTCAAAAAATTCTAGAAAATTCTTAGATTTTTATTTTGCATTTTTCAGAAATTTTATTAAAAAAAATATAATAATAATAATATAAAATAAATAAAGGAATGGAATATAGTAATAAATTAAATCTAAAAGTTTTTTTTAGCAAAGAATTATTTTTTTAATGAGTATAAATTTGTAACTTTTGTTTTCTAACAGCTAAAATGAAATTATTATAATACTTATGTAAACGGTTTTCAAACTATTAAAAATAAAAAAAAAAAATCTTTAAAATTCTGTAAATTAAATGTGTGCTTTTACATTCAATAAAAATTAATTAAATCCATATAATTTCTTTACTGTATGATCACTCTGAAAAGTTAAAGCAGCATTCAGTTTCGACGAACTGTTACACTGTGTATTCGAAATACACTCCTCCTCAAAAGTTTACCAACGTTAAGTTTTTTTTTTTTTTTTTTTTAACTTATTTTTAGATGAAAGGTTTTCAAACACAAACTGAATATTAAAAAAATTAGATCTTCCTTATGTTTTTCACTGAAGATTGGTTTAAGACAACATTTAGGGGGCCGGTAGCAAATTCAAGAAAATCAATAATTTTTGTGATCACCTTGTATACTTAAGTGAACGAAATGTGCTGTAACTTTAGGATAAGTTAATACAGACTCAATTTAATTTGTGGATGAATTTGTGTGACGATATCACATTAAACAATCGAGATATAAGCATTTATTTTAACCCCCCCCCCCCCAAAAAAAAAAAAGAAAAAAAAAAGAAATCAACATGTTTTTTATTTATAGTATACAAAGTTTTTAACGAAAATTATTACCACTTTCAGATGAGTTAGAAAAATATTCTTAAAACAATATACTGCAATCGGAATACAGATATCTTAAATATCTCATGAAATACGAGCATTTTTATTAAAAACGCTTACACTGAGCATGGGCGAAAGGTATATATATATTTATTGCATAGGTTGTAAACTAAATATATTGTTCAACTTTGGTCAAAAGTGCATTTGAATAGAGCAGAAATTAAGCAAATTATTCGAAAAAGAATGAGCTAGATTTTAGATATTTTGAGAGTTGAAATTTCTTAAGGGGTTTTGCAGCGTAATAAATTTGAAGATCCAATTTTTTCAACCAAGCTCCTTTTTTGGGAAACCCCTGATAATCTTATAACTCTAACATATTTTTTATTATTTACTAAGATTTTTAATATGATAAGGGGGCTTTCACAAAAAAGAACTTTTGATAAGTGGTTAAAGTAATTGGATCATTAAATTAATTACGCGGCATGTGATAAACGCCTTAAGAAATTTCAACTCTGCGAAAATATCTTAAATCTAGCTCGTTCTTTTTCGGATAATTTGCTTACTTTTCACTCTGTTCAAATGCACTTTTGACATGTTCTCAATATATCTAGCTTTCAACCTACGCAATATATATACACACACACACAGACACACACACACACACACACACACACACACACATATATATATATATATATATATACATATATATATATATTCATACATGCGCAGTGAAAACGTTTTTCATAAAAAATGTTCATATTTCATGAGGTATTTGAGATATTTGTATTCCGATTGCAGTATAATGTTTTAAAAGTGTTTTCCAACTTATCTGAAAGTAGGAATAATTTTCGTTAAAATCGTTGTATATTATAAATAAAAAACATGCCGTTTTTTTTTTTTTTTTTTAGAGTTTTAAAATGAATGCTTATATCTCCGTTATTTCATACTCTGTCGTCACACAAATTCATCCGCAAATTAAACTGTGTGTGTATTACCATATCCTAAAGTTACAGTACATTTCGTTAACGATACCGGGTGATCAAAAACATTCTTGATTTTGCTCAATTTGTTACCAGCCCCCCAAATGTTGTCTTAAACCAATCTTTTGTGAAAACCATGAGGAAGACCCACTTCTTTAAATACCTAATGGTTGAAAATCATTTATCCAGTGATGAGCTTTTAAATTAAAAAAAAAAAAAAAAAAAAAAAAAAACTGATCGTTTGAAAATGCTTCTAAACTTTGAGCAGGAGCGCATATTGACCTTGGCATTAAAACCTTAAATATGGATCTTAGGTTAAAAAAAAAAAAAAAAAAAATCTGCAGAAAAATCTGCAGATAATTTAAAGGTATTTGGAACTAAATTTATAAAATCTGCAAAATAACTACAATTAAAATACAAACAAACACACACAAAAAAAAAAAAAAAAAAAAAAAAGAAAAAGAAAAAGAAAGAAAGAAAGAAAAGAAAAAGGCAGTTTGGACAGAAGTAGTTTCCCCCCCTTAGTTTTTGTATTGTTCCAAATGTCTTCAGATTATCTGCAGTTTTGTGCATTTTTTTTTTCTTTTCTTAAGTTTTTCTGAAGATTTTTTAGCTGGGATACTACAAATTGAGAAACTGTGTAAAAATTTGTAGCACACTGCAATACAGGCCTAGCAGCGTTCCTAAACTTTTATTTTTATTTTATAATATTACCACCACTGTTTTGAAACCATAATTGTTTAGATAGTTTTTAGCATTAAAACTTCCAAGATAAAAGTTTTTCTTGAAAATAGTGGTAACGATTTAATAAAATATTTGTAAAGTCTTAGGAACGCCACGAGACCTGCAATATCAATTCATAATTTTACGAAATTTAAGTTAAAATGTAAACTATTTTTATACAAACCATATACAAAATATTGTCAATAAAAGAAAGTTATTCATGGTATAATAAGTCATGTGCAAAATTTGATATTTAATCATTAGAAAGCAAAATAGATAGATACTTTTAAGCAAGCTTGTTAACGAATTAATGAGAAATTAAAATGCGCATTTAAATATTTACTTACTTTTTTTACAGTGTAATTTGTTATGGTCCCAGAAACGCATTCTCCCGATACATTTTTCATTTATTCTATTTTATATTATTTATGTATTTACTTATTTTTTAGGAGAACACAGATGTTGTGTAAATTGATGTAAGTGACATATTTTGTCTTCTCAAACATTTTGGATTTTTTATGACACAGCGCAGAAATTTGTACAAAAATTTTTAAGTATATGTGGAATATTTTACCTTTTTTAAGAAAGAGAGACGATGGGTGGCTTAAAAATTTGTTTTCTAGATATTAAATTTCTTGAAATTTTTATTTTTATTTATTTTTTTTTAATTCAATACATTTTCTTATGCAAGTTTGCATATGTTTGCAACCAATATGTTAAAAAATTCTATGTATAATTAGTTTTATTTATATCTACATCTATTTATGTGTTTAATCTATTTTTAACAATATGTTTATGTGTGTGCATGCACATTTTAGGGATATTTTAGTATGCTTATTTTAGGAATTCGCTTCTTTCATTTATGCACTTTGTAATATTAAACGCAAGCGACACTCCTAAATATAGAAAATATTGAATTTTTACCAATAATATATTCGTCCAATTACCGCTCTTTTAATGATTTTCGTATTCTGTTTTATTTAAAATAATATTTAATAATTGTATCTGACAAACTGATATTGAATTGTTAGGTATGTTTCTATTCTGGTACTTTCGTCATTCAATCTGGATCCGTGATGCTGATAATAAATAAAGATGAAAGGAAAATGTTGGAGTGTAGTTGATTCAGAAACAGATCAATAATATTTGTATGGGGAAAATAAGGTATTGTTATTCCTACATACAATGGAATGATATGAAATGAAATATTTACATTATGTAAACTTTTAATACCTTTGTCAGTATTGCAATTTTGGATTTCTAATTAAAGTACCTTCTAATAAATATTCCTATTGATTTCTAACGACTCTAACAAATGTATTAGATACCAAATTTTAATACTTAATATAAATGCATTTTTTAATACTTAATATAAATGCTTTTGAAATATAGGAAATTTGGACATTTAAGTTTATTGAACTTCTAAATTTACTTTTAAACAGTATGAATTTTCTTATTTTTTTCTTTTTCCCTTCTTTTTTGTAAAACTATTACCTTTGCTATTAAAAATCTATTTAATCATTTATTCTTAAATGAAAATAATGCAGATATTTTAGAATTTTTTAAAATTTTAATGAATATTGATACAATTTACATACATCGTTTTAGAAAAGATTCGTTAATCCGAATGCGCTCTGGGTATCAGTTGGTTACATTTACTGTTAAATACCGGGTCTCACTTAAGTATGTTGACATTTTAAAAGTTTATAAAAATTGAAGGAATTCGTAGAATTGAAAGGGGATATTTTTTTGATAAAGAAAAAAAATATATAATTTTCGTGAAAGAGGATGCTGTATGGATGCGTAACAAAAGAAAAAAAAAAACCTTGCAAATCAGAGTCCTATAAATTACACAGTTTTACGTTTAACCAGCATTTTTTTTTTTTTTTTTTTTTTTTTGCTTCTACGTACATATACATGAAGTTTTAATTGCAACGCTGATTTGCAATTAAAATTAAAACAATCAAAGTGTTATCGGTGCAAATGTTTTCACTCAGGTAAAAAGCACCGAATGAAGTTGAAGTTAGCGGTGTTGTAACTTGTTTGTAAGCTGTAATTTGTAGTGATGGCGTACACTCAGAATAGGACTTTTATGCCTGTAAAAATTTGCATGCAAATAAATATAGTTTTTCACGAAAATGTGTACTTTGCTTACAACCAGCGCTCTCTATCGACAAAAATTTTAACCATTATTTTCTTTTCAAAAAAAAAAAAAAAAAAAAAAAAAAAAAAAAAATCGACCTCTAAAAGAATAAAAGAAATTTCGCAAACCGCGTAAAATTCTATCAATTCCTTCACTTTTTTATGAATTTTTGAAATGTCTATAGACTTATGAGATAACCAGTATATATTTTTTATAATATAGCATTATCCATATATGTTCTGCATTTGCGCATGTGTTTAATTAATTTATGCACTAAGTGAGTTTTAAAGTAAAGGAATGTCATGTGTACTTATTTTCAGTGATGCAGGTATCCATGTGCATATATGAGGTGTGTGAAATGATAAATGTATTGGTAGATTAAAAAAATTATAGGGTTTTTTATGCAATGCATCATTCAACGTTTTAAATTACGCATGAATAAACAAGGAAGAAAAATCTTGCGGTTCTCATTGATTATTAACACTTTTTCAACTGCACGTACTCGTCGCATCGTTTAACCTTAAATGTTCTTTACTACATTATCAGTTAAAGGGTTGAGAGGAAGGCAGAAAGGCAGATACATATAATAATTGAATTCAAAACCCTTCTTAAACGTTGTATGAATGTGTTTAACACAAAATAAAATGTAATTTCAACCTTTCAATTGTAGCCTTAATAATCTGAATGTTTTGGTGTAGTTCCGAAAATCTTAATGTCAAATATACCATAATCTGTACAAAACATGTTTTTAGCATATTAACAATAAATATAGATTTCATTATAATTATTTTCACTAGAAAGTAAATACGTATTATTTATAAAAATGTCTGTCATACAACAAAATGCATTGGCATTCTTTCGAGTGTCTCTGGTACACAAACCATTTGTGATATTTATGCCATAATTAATAAGGTAAATCTATAACAAGCTTGAACAACATAAATCATTTTGAAAAAGAACTTAAAAATATTCATTAACGCTAGAGGCGGATAGATGGACAGATGGATAGTCAGACGGGCAGAAAAACAGACTAATTCAAATCATAATCACTTATAAAAATTGTGAAAAAGTGTTAAAAATACTTAATAGTAATGAGAATACAATCCCAGCAATTCATCGTAAATATATTTTGTTGCAATTTTAGAGTACTCTAAAAAAAAATCTGGTGTAAAAAAAAAAAAAAAAAAAAAAAAAAAAAAAGAGAAGTTTTCGTTGACTTTTATGATATTTGAGTGTGCTGATATCGAAAATGACTTCCATGTTTAGTTCCTTATACGAAATATAAGGAAGTATAGTAATCCTGATTAATGAAATAGTTTTTTTGTATTTTGCATAGCTCAAAAAAGAATAATCGTAGACTCTTGTAAATTTATATGTGGGACTGTTATGACGTCTAGTTGTACACCTACAACTTTGGTTTTAATACGAGTTCCCATTTCAGAGATATCAACGACTTTAAGCAAATTTTCGTGACGTTTGTATGTAAGTATGTGGGTGTGCGTGTTTGCATCTCGCATAACTCAAAAGGTTGAGCGCAGAACGTTGCAAATTGGTAAATAGGGTTGTCTGTTGTGCCTCTCTCGTTTTGTAATTATTGAGATTTTCCGATTTGGAGATATTTAGAAAAATATATTCATAATGACTAAAAATATGAAGGTTTTGGCCATTATATATAAATATATGACCTACCATCCGAGAATTGACGAGATTTTAAAAGAAGCTACTGAAAGGGCCAGAAATGATATTGTTATGAAATTTGAAGACATTTTTGCATGTAGAAAGTTATGCTTAAAGACATAAGCAGTTTCTAATCGACGAATGCATTTTATTTAATGAATATTTAGCTCGTAAACAGAGCTCTTAATTTTATTGTTGTGGAAATTGTCGACATTTTAGAGTGTAGAAACTGATTCTTTAAGACAAAAGTAGGTTGTACTCGAAGAATTAACTTCATTTATTGAATATTCAGCCCGTAGATAGAGCCTGTAATGGTATTGATAAAAAGCGTTGTCGACATTTTAGAGTGTAGAAAGTACTTCTTAAAGAAATAAACAGGTTCTAGTCGATGAATGCACTTTATTTAATTAATAGTCAGTAAACAGTTGAATAAATCACTTTTTTTTTTTTTTTTTTGTGATACCAAAACAAGTATTTATGAAACAATCCAATGAAATTGTAATTTTTACTACAGAAATCAAACAAATATTATTAAATACACTACAGAGCATAAATTTCGTTAAACCAGGAACAATCGAATATTTGGAAGTCTAAATGGAATTTGAATTCATCGAGAGTATTATCACTGATTTATGGAATTTTCAAGGTAGTTCTGCACGAGGAACTAATGCATCATTACACAATTTTTAGAACTAGATTCCAATGGAGGTTAGAGTTTCCAAATTTTCTGAATCCCTTACTACCACTTTTCGCCGCATTTGAAAGCCTAATTTGACGCTAATTCAGCGCCCTCCTTCGTGGAAATGAAAAAAAAAAAAAACTTCCATTTGTTTACACTTTTACTGTAATATCGTACTGAGAGTGACAAGTAAAGATATAGGCAAGTTCTAGAGTACAATCATCAGCAATCACTCTTCATTTTTTTATAGTTTTGTGAGTCATTTATAGAACTTTCGAAAAATCTAGTTCTGCGGTATAGTCCAATATTTTTTTCCAGAATATTCCAGAACTGTGTTATTAATAAAGTCAGATCTTTCAAACTTTGCAACCCTAAACAACAAACGGTCACCAAGTGGCCAAATTAGATGCCAAGACCAAAAATCTATGCTGGCTACTAATATGCTGCTTGGCGAGATTATCAATAAAATTTTGCGGCAAATATTGTTGCAGGATAGCCAGAAACTCTTTCTCAATTTTAACTGAGTTAATTATTTTAGTAAAATTTATCGTTTCTTGCCACTAATTTTTTGCCAAAGAGAACAAAATTGGGGCGTCTATACTCGAATAATTTTCATTTTACTCTAAGCTTTGCCAATGAGAGATTCTGTAATAAGCCGTGGAGGCAAGGAAAAAAAACTATATTTGTTCGACGGTATATATAGTCACATTATTGTGACATTTTTGGTTAGAGTAGTAATACTTTTTCTTTGTTTTTGTTTCTGTTTTAAGGAATGTTCGTGGACTGGAACCTGCCTGTTCAATTACTAATCGGTTACTTCACACAAAACTGTGAATGTTTCCATAACAATATGTATATTCCTATGGTTGTATAAGAAAGTCATATGGTGTTCACATCTAGTTTTTTTTTTTTTTTTTTTTTTTTTTTTTTTAATCATGTGAGAATTCTTTGTAAAATCGATATCGATATTTTTTTTTTCGCGAACAATATTGAATGTACTGCCTGGGAAAAGCGGTTTTTATCCATTTAAATCAATGTAAAATGATCGATTCTTATTGTAGCAAATTGATGCTTCAGCAATCAACTTATTTTTTGTAGGTTTAAATGGACGAAAACCTCTGCTGCTAGATCGCATGAGTGGCTATTGACGACAGAAAAACGAAAGATCCCTTCGGTACTTTTTTCATCAAATTAGGTGGAGTTTCTAAAACAAAATCATTAGCATATTATTTTATTTGTTTTTATTAAGGTAAATTAAAGAAAATAAACGATTGACCAAGAGGAGCAAATATTATGTATGAATTAAAAATCGAAGCAAAATTGAATTTTTCAAGAAGACGTGACCTGATAGAATTTCCTTATGTTTTTTTAAAAATCAGTACAAATAATATTATAGTTTTAAAAAATTAAAGAACAGGCTTTTATAGAAATGTGAACTAAAAAGCACAAACTATCTATCTTAGTATTAAAATGCAGGGTAAGAGAAAATCGTGTGAGTGACACACCCTAATATTTACATACATTATAATCTGTAATTAAAATAATTTAGAATTAAACAAAAACCATTTTTAACTGGTATCGAACGCTAGACCTTTAGGTTCGTAGCGCAGAGCTATACCTCAACGCCATGGCATTCACGCAGAGAAAGTCTTTTTTTTACAATATAGATTTTTTGTTTGCTCCCAGAGCGGTTACAAACATACAAACGTACATACATACAGGTGAAGCTAATAAAAGCGTGTAAAAAAAAAAAAAAAAAAAAAAAAATGGCATGAATTTTAGCTATCGGTGCCTTTGTATTTTCTTTTTAATCGCAGGACTGTGGTATTAATTAGGATGTTGGCAACGCAGATATTATAATTTAGATAACCGTGAAATTCGTTAAAAGTTACCTTGAAGAGAGGCAAATTGTGACATGATTCAGAGATATTGATATAATACACATGAAATTTTAAAATTACAGTAAAATAATTTTTGATGCATTATGAAAATTATTTTATAACACACCGTTTTTTTTTTTTTTTTTCTAAATAATTTTTAAATTTGACAAACTAAAAAAAAAAAAAAAAAAAAAAAGAAAAAAAACTTTGTTTAATCACTTTGTGTGTGCTACTATTTATTTATTTAAATTTTAATGTATTGTAATTTTATTTTTAATTACAATTAGGGAATGAATAAATAAACAAAAGCTTCAATATATTTAAATTTATATTTAAAAAATATTTTCTAAGCAAATAATCTTTTTTTATTAACTTATTTACCTTTCAAGTAAGGAAATACAAATGAGAGTTAGTATTAAAACTTAAGAATAAAAAATTACTTTTACAAAACGGTGAGATTTATCTTTTAGAATAAATCACGGACTCATTTTATTCTATATGACTTTAGATTAGTTAAATTTAAAATGTGCTATATATTTTTATATATTGCTAAAAATAAATATCAATATTTCATTGAAAATACCAATTTAGGCTAGTTTAATTGCAACCATCATTTTTTGAAAATCTGTGCCAATTTTATAGTGCTTATTACAAAAATAACATCAATAAGACGTTTAAATGCAGCATCAGATTTTTCCTTGAAATTAAATTGCGTAAATTGGTATAATTTTAGGACTGAAACGTTAAACATTATTTTTAACAGTGTATAATAAATATGTAGATTAAAAGAAATCATACGTAATCCTCTTACATGTAATTTCTTAAGTTACTTTTTTACAATAGCCAATTAGGAAAAATAAAATTTACGTTTATTATTATTTATTTATTTATTTAAATGTATTTTTAAAATTCAGCTCTTTTTAATAAATATGTAATTACAAAGTTTAAATTGTATGTGGGTTCTGTACTGTTGGGTTACAATTAAATTTCCTTTCTAACCGGATTACTGGATGGCTATACGGTTAGCTCTCAAATATACAATTAACAGTTGCCAGAATTCATTTTATATTGTAACTCCTTATTTAATTTACCCCAGTGTCAGTGCATAAAATAGTAATAATAATAAAGTATATAAATAAAAAATGGATTGACGAGATACAAATTAAATCAAACACTTTCTAACAACACGTTGAATTCTTTAAAATTGTTTTAATAAATCCATATATTGATCGATCATTAGGCTCGAATAATTCTATGTTTAAAGCTACATTTTTTCCACTACTGTTTTCAAACTTGTATTAATAGAGTCCAACCAAGAAAAAAATATATATATCTTGAAAAACATTTTGAAAGTGCATAAACTATTTAATTAGACCGATGCCATTTTCAAACGACTAGAGATTACTATTTATTGTTGAAAATTATATAAAATTTCGTTGTTTAAATACAAATTCCGCGAAAAAATACCGATAGACAGCGGTTTCATCTCTGCAAAAAATATTTATTTGAAAATATATAACATATTTAGAAATAAATAAGTTCAGTCGCTAACGCTTATTGCAACCGTGTAAAGACAGTTAGTTCACAGGAGAACATTGATAACGTTGAATACTCCAGAACGAAAAGGCCACAGAAATTTAATAGGCATTTTAATAGTCCTCCCTGTTTATCATATGTAGAAATGAATGTGAAACAAGATGACGTTGAAATATGGTTTAAAATATATGAACCAGAGGATTGAACAATATCAAGCTGTTTATGGTGGCAGACATATTGACCTTAAGAAGGTTGATTAGACATGACTTGTGAATACATCATTTTGTATTAATGACAAATAATAAAAATATTTCCTTTTCAACATCTGACAGGGAATGTTTAATCTAATTTTGTGATTTTTCATTTAATTTTTTTTTTTTCTTTTTCATTTAGATCAAATTTACATTTCCCCCCTCCTTTAGTTGCATGTATGTAGTTCAAAATGTGACATAAACGTTTACTTTAACTTCTCACATTTTAAACAATATTAGTTAGAAAATCGTCTATACTCTATTTTTACATACATGAAAGCTTTAAATTACATTCTATACTATATTTTGGATTTCATGTGCTGAAAGTAATAAAATTGTACTTATTTATTATTAAGTCACTAAATTCTAATGAATTTACCAACTGTTAGCAATATATCATAATAATATATGAAATAACATCATTAATAAAATAATTAAGTAAAAAAAATATATGGAAGATATCTTATAAATAAAGAATAAAATATTGACAAATTTATTTATGTAAATTATAATTTACTAAAAATTATAATTCACATATTTCCTACAACGTTCAGAATTTTTGTTTTGTGCAAAATGTTAAATGCATGTGCTTAAATTACACTTACATATTTGCCAACCGTCTGATACTTAGATACCAATATTTTATTTAAAGAAATTTTCAACGCATTTCATCACAAATTGTCAGAAAAGCTTATATATATATATTATTAAAAAATATAGCAGCCCAAAAAATCGGAACGGTTAACCGATGTGCTCTTTTGTTTGTGTGTTTAATCTAAATTTAAAAGGAAAAATATTGTATCCAAACCTAAAACAAAATCTCAACTTAAGAGAAAATGTGCGTTTTACTTTTAATTGTTTTCACAAAATTATATGTGGAGAGGGAAAAAAAAAGAAGAATATGTTATAGAATAACGCAATAAAAAAGTTTTAATTGTTGCGAGATATATAATGTTACGTGATATATAATTTTGCATTTTACCGTTTCAAAGAATGAAAATATTCTTAATTTATTTTTATACATGTAATCGGTACTTTTATTATAAAAATTACTATTTTGATACTGATTTATTTAAAATATTGTGAGTACACTTAAATAAAACTAATATCAGGAGGATTAAATAAAATGCATTTATTGTGACATTTGGGGTAGATTTCAAACTTTAACGCGGCAAACTTAATCTATGTCTAAAATTTTCTTGCTGTTGTACAATAACACGAAAGGTAGAATATAAATAAAAAGAAGTAAAATACTGATAAAAAACATCACAATTTCAGTTCTGCTATGGATAAAAAAAGGAAAAAAACTTTCAAAGGAAAGAAAAAAATTCTCCTTTTTTACTAAAAAAAGAAAAAAAATTCATACCACTTTCATAAAAACCTCTAAAAGATATTAGCTTTCCGTTTTAAAGAGTGGTATGCATAAACGAATAGTAATTTAAAAAGCAATCTTCAGTACTGTATAAAAAAAGTACTCTTAATACTGTTTTGTTAAATACATCCTTGTCTAATTATGTTCTTAGATTGACTAGTAACATGATTCGATAAGGATTTATTTAACAAAACAGTATTAAAAGCACTTTTTTTATATAGGAATTTTTGTAAGAATTTTTTCCAGAATTTTCCCTATATAAAAAAAGTACACTTAATATTACTTTGTTAAATAAATCCTTGTCGAATCATGTTCTTAGACTGACTAAGACCAAGACTCGACAAAGATTTATTTAACAAACCAGTATTAAGTGTATTTTTTTACATAGGAATTATTGCTAGCACTTGAATAATTTTGCTGTCTACACTGTACGTACAATAAAACCAACTGTCAGATTTACCCCGAGCATCCTGGATAAAATAAAATAAAATGTTTTTACGACTATACCATATAGGTACAATACTTAGATATATAGTACTGATATAAAATTAAATTTCCATACAGTCGGTAACACAAGTCTCCGAACACTAGCAAAAATTCCTATATATAAAAAATATACACTTAATACAATTTTATTAAATGAATCCTTGTCGAATCCTGTTCTCAGTCAGTCTAAAAACAGGATTCAACAAAGATTTATTTAACAAAACTGTATTAAGTGTACTTTTTTTACATAGGAATTTTTGCTAGTGTTCGGAGACTTTTGTTACCAACTGTGCGATTGGCAAATTCTAAATTAGATATTAATAAAATTGTAAATATTGATAGGAAGGAAGGGGAGAGGATAAAAAACTAAATTGATCCTATTGATGTTTATTAGTTATAAACATTAACTTTCATTTTCTCAGTTTTTACGATGCCTACATGTAAGTACAGTCGGTAACAAAAGTGTCCGAACATTGGCAAAAATTCCTATGTAAAAAAAGTACACTTCATACGGTTTTGTTAAATAAATCCTTGTCGAATCCTATTCTTAGTTAGTGTAAGAACATGTTTCGTTAAGGATTTATTTAACAAAACCGTATGAAGTGTACTTTTTTTACATAGGAATTTTTGCTAGTGTTCGGACACTTTTGTTACCGACTTTACTTTTTTAAATCCAATAAAATTCGGATTTAGTATTGATGGGACTACCGTAAATAATTAACAGAAAAAGTTTGCAATTTTTCTGTGCAATGCATAATATAAAATATGTCTAGTTGAAAATATATAAGTTAAATTAATTTAAATTTAAATTTTGTAAAATTTATTAATAGTAATGTAATGCAATTTAAAATTATTTTTTTCCCGTTAATGTTGTAAATTAAGTGGAAATACTATTAAGATGTATTATATGAGGGATTGGAACGTGTACATAAATTAATGTAAAATTGATTTTCTACATAACTTGAATCAATTTGAACCTTTCATACAAAGTATTTGACGTAAAAGTTTAATATAAAAAAACACAAAACACTGAAAACTTTGATTTTGAATTATTATACCTCGTAGATTTTTGTTGTTTTATTAATTCATTCTTTATTTATTTAATTATTTACCTTAGTTGAAATAAAATTCCTGAAAAATAAATAAATAAATAAAGTAAAATAAGACATGAATCTTTTTATTAATAAAGAGAGTCCTACACATTTAAATATTTATTTGAATATGTTCTTAAAAATATAAATTTTATTTGATTAATGGAAATTGACTTTAAAATAAAATATTTCTGAGCTTGAGATTTTTATTATATAAAAATGTTTTAAAGGAAAAAAAATAATTCTCTGAAAATTTTGTTTAAATTAATCTTTAATAGAGGAAGGTATGCATTGCTGTGCATGCTCATTAGAAGGAGCAGTATGGAACATTGTTCTTGTCTCGTCCACCTAACATTCGATGTTTACATATAAATCCAATATTCAAATTTCTAGTTTGGATATTGTAGGACAAGCCATATTCGCCAAATTAAAAACAGTAGTATCCAAATGCGGTGACAAACAGCCAATAGTATATATATATATATATATAATTGTGTCTTTTAGTAAAATTTTAATAAAATAACGAAATTCGAGTAATAAAATGTAATTTTAATTTAATCATTTATGTAAATAAACTAAAAGGTATTTGTTTTCTTTTTAGATCGTCGCTAGTTTATTTGTCAAAGGAATAATAGCACAAGAATACCTTCAATTTATTTATATTTTTTTCATCACAAATTAAATTGTTTATTATCGATTTACATAATATTTTTCTTAATAATTACATTTTGCATTATAACAATTTTCTTAGAGCTACGTAAAAGAAATGAAATGATTATTTTTATCTTCTTTCTTTCTTTATTTAAAATCACGGATAATTTTTTTTTTTTTTATAATTAATTAATTTATTTTTTATACATTGTTGCAGTTGTGATGTCAATTTTTCTGTTAAATCAATCTTAAAAATATTATTTAAATTTTTGTAAACATTCATAATACTTTATATTTTTATTTATTATATTGTTACAGCAGAAATGACATCATATTCGAGCGTTAATTTTCAGAAACTTGGGCTTATATTATTAAGAAGAGGATACATATAGTATCACTGGTTAGTGTACAGGTAATTTTAAAAGAATTTGGTTACTTTGTTTACGGCAGATGTATTGGTTTAAAGCATAATATAAAAGAGAAACGTACATTATTCGAGTGCATAAAAATATGAATAATATTAAATATTTTTATGAATGAGATTATTTATTATATACAAATCACATAAAAACATTGAGATACATTCTGGGGTGTAAATGAAAATGATAGTATTGAATGACAATTTTTACACTGTGAAGTGTTTAATATTATACATTAAGAGTATAAATATTAACTATATATTTAATTTATTATTTTCTTTTACCTATATAGATGTTATTTATTTATTATTTTTTATTACCATTGTCTATTTCTTCGTAACCAACTATATTTTCCGTCAATGCATGGCGTTTTATCCTTAATTGTTATTTAAATTCTCCTCAAATTAAGAAACTGATCTGCAAGCCTTTCCTCCATTATTCAATTTTCAACTCCAATAACATTTACCGTTAAGACCTTCTGAGTAATTAACATCTGCTAAATCATAAATAAAATAAGCAAAATTTAGAAATGTTCTGGTAATTTTCTTCCCAGGAAACGAAAAATAAATATAACCAAATTAAAATAAATGTTTTGAGGATGGGTAAACATACGTAAAACTCAAATACCTATTATATTTCTGGGTGTTTGTTATTATACAGTTGAGTTATAATCTAGAAAAATGTAAAGATCCAATAAACTTCTGTTGCCTAATATCAGTTGCTTTTTTTTTTTTTTTTTTTTTTTTGCAAATGTCATTTATTTTTAAAATATCTTCATAAAAACGATAGATGAAAAAGAAACGATACTCGATAGAAACGATAGAAAGAAACGGTATTTTATATATATATATATATATATATATATATATATATTCACTTAAAGGAATTTTTGTAAAATTGAATTAAAAATATGTATTGAAAATTTAGATAATTTATTACTAAGATTAGCTAATACATTCATTTAAAGTTGTATTCATTTTTTTTTTTTTAATATATTGATAATTATGTAATAAAACAATATTAAGCTCTTTCTAACCGTACACATGCAAAAACAACATGTGATTAACCAAATGTTTTTAACTAGTATATATATATTGTGTTTCGGCAAAAAAAATAAAAAAAAAAAAAAAAAAAAAAAAAAAGGTTATCAAAAACCATTTTTAATAAAAATGTTTTTCAATATCTACACTAAAATTTTACTATGTAAAATAGCGTAATATATATTTTAATAAATTGAAATTGATTAATTGTAAATTTTAAAATAGAGATATTCTTTTAAAGTAAAAGCACTCTATTTGAAATTATTAGAGATTTTACTTTTAATCAATTTCAATTTTAATTTTGGCGTTTTAAATGTAAAACATTTAACGTCGAATACATTCAGATTAATCAAAGTAATCTTATTTACAAATTGATTGGTTTAATTAAAAAAAAAATGTAAGTGGAAAATTTTCTTAAGTAATGTTCTATATACGAACTTAGAAATATTTAAATTTATTAATAGAATGTAATCAGTTCTAGCTCTTGTATAAATCCAATTTATTTTCCGTTTTTAAGAGCAAGTTAATTAATTTATTTTTGGTCGTAAAAAGCTAATTTACTTAATCACGTTAGCGATAATCGTATTTTAGTTCAAAAGAAAACCATTTTTTTTTTCTTTTTTTTTTTAATTATATATTGTATTTAATTTTCGAATATCAATAGAGCTATTCCTACTAAGATTAATCTTGCATTAAAATTAATATGCAATTACTTTGCAGAAAAAAAAAAAAAAAAAAAAAAAAAAAAAGGAAAAGGAAAAGGAATAATCTGGTGTGTCCCTCACACGACTTTCTCTTACTCTGAAATTTAATACAATAAATACAGGTTGCAGATTAATAGGTAAGATAACGAGTACTGTTATGTAAACCTATGTTAAACAATTCATATTAGGCTTCTGAAGAGTTTTATATGATAATTAGTTCTGTGTGAGGGGGACTACCGCCCCCCTCAACCCCCCTCAACCTACATTTATATAGAATTTAATTCGGTTATTAAAAAATAAGTCTGTTTTTAAAAAATAATTTATTAAAATTATTATTTAAAAAAATTATCTTTCATGATAATGCAGACGATTTCCATATTAGAGAAGTAGTATAACACCAAATATCCAAAAAAAAAACTCCATTTTATTCCCAAAAAAAAAAAAAAAAAAAAGTACGATTATTTTCTTTTTTTTTTTCGTTAAAAGTAAAATAAATCGATAACTTTGTTTTAAATTATCACAGATCGATGGTTCAACCATTCGTTTAAAAGGTATTGGCGAGCTCTTTTGAAAGATACCGATCATGAAAATTTACTCCCCTCGTGGGGGGGAGTCGAGGCTCCTACATACACCAAAAAATTTTCTCAGTTAACTATCTCTATTACAATGTATATATATTCCTTTCATTTGGTTTAGTGCAGTCTATAGACGTTAAACTCTACTTTCCTGCAATTTCCCCCATAGACGTAATGTATTAGAATTCTCTTGATTGTCCCTGTACACAAACCATTAGCTTGATCTCAACGAAAAGCTTACTGTAGCATCCCTATATGATACACATTTAGAATACCAAGTTTGAACTTTCTGCTATAATTTGTTTTTGAGATATGCTGATAACAGCCATACACACAGACATACAGACAGACACACAGACAGACACACAGACATACACACAGACCATTTGCTAAAAACATAATTTTCGTACTCTGGGGACCTCAAAACGTGTAAATATAACAAAATCTCGCGTTCGAAAATTTGACCCAAAAACAATACTTTCTCTACTTTATGGGTAAGAGAAAGTAAATAAGCTGGTGTGTCACTCACACGGCTTTCTCTTATCCTGAAATTTAATACTATAAATACAGTTTGGAGATTAAGGGGTAAGATAACGATGTTATGTAAACCTATGTTAAACAATTCAAATTAGGCTTCGGAAGAGTTTTATATGATAATTAATTCTATGTGAGGGGAGCTACCGCCCCCCGCAACCCCCCGTTTCATTAATGCACCTAGATTTATATAAAATTTAATTCGGTTATTAAAAAATAATTCTGTTTTTAAAAAAAATATTTTTTTTTAAATTATTACTTAAAAACAAATTATCTTTTATGATAATGCAGACGATTTCCATATTAGGGAAGTATTATAACACTAAATATAAAAAAAAAATAATCTGGTGTGTCACTCACACGACTTTCTCTTACCCTGAAATTTAATACTATAAATACAGGTTGCAGATTAATAGGTAAGATAACGAGTACTGTTATGTAAACCTATGTTAAACAATTCATATTAGGCTTCTGAAGAGTTTTATATGATAATTAGTTCTGTGTGAGGGGGGCTACCGCCCCCCCTCAACCCCCCGTTTCATTAATGCACCTACATTTATATAGAATTTAATTCTGTTATTAAAAAATATTCTCTTTTTTAAAAAAATAATTTATTTAAATTATTATTTCAAAAAATTATCTTTTATGATAAGGCAGACGATTTCCATATTAGAGAAGTAGTATAACACCAAATATCCAAAAAAAGTCCATTTTATTCTCAATATTTAAAAAAAAAAAAAAAAAAAAAAAAAAAAAGTACGATTTTTTTTTTTTTTTTTTTTTTTTTCATTAAAAGTAAAAAAAATCGATAATTTTGTTTTAAATTATTGCAGATCGATGATTCAACCATTCGTTTTAAAGGTTATTTTCGAGCTCTTTTGAAAGATACCCATCATGAAAATTTACACCCCTCGAGGGGGGACTTCCCCCCCAGGGGGGGGGGGCGAGGCTCCTACATACACAAAAAAATTTTCCCAGTTAACTGTCTCTATTACAAAAAATATATATTTCTTTCATTTGGTTTAGTGCAATCTATAGACGTTAAACTCTATTTTCCGGCAATTTCCCCCATAGACGTAATGTATTAGAATTCTCTTGATTGTCCCTGTACTCGAACCATATGCTTGATCTTAACGAAAAGCTTACTGTAGCATCCCTATATGATACACATTTAGAATACCACGTTTGAACTTTCTGCCATAATTTGTTTTTGAGATATGCTGATAACAGACAGACACACACAGACACACACACACAGACACACAGACCATTTGCTAAAAACATGATTTTCGTATTCAGGGGACCTCAAAACGTGTAAATATAACAAAATCTCGCGTTCGAAAATTTGAGCCAAAAACAATACTATCTCTACCTTATGGGTAAGAGAAAGTAAAAAGTCAATTTTATTCTCATTATTAAAAAAAAAAAAAAAAAGTTTTTTTTCTAAGTTTTTTATCGTTAAAAGATAAAAAAATCCATAACTTTGTTTTAAATTATCGCAGATCTATGGTTCAACCATTCGTTTTAAAGGTTTTGGCGAGCTCTTTTGAAAGATACCCATCATGAAAATTTACGCCATTCGAGGGGGGACTTGGGGGGCGAGGCTTCAACATACACAACATTTTTTTTCCCAGTTGACTATCTCTATTACAATATATATATATTCGTTTCATTTGTTTTAGTGCAGTCTATAGACGTTAAACTCTACTTACCTGCAATTTCCCCCATAGACGTAATGTATTAGAATTCTCTTGATTGTCCCTGTACACGAACCATTTGCTTGATCTTAACGAAAAGCTTACTGTAGCATCTATATATGATACACATTTAGAATACCAAGTTTGGAATGTCTGCTACTATTTGTTCTTGAGATATGCTGATAACAGACAGACACACACACAGACACACAGACATACACACAGACACACATGCAAACAGACAGACCATTTGCTAAAAACATGATTTTCGTATTCAGGCGACCTCAAAACGTGTAAATATAACAAAATCTCGCGTTCGAAAATTTGACCCCAAAACAATACTTTCTCTACCTTATGGGTAAGAGAAAGTAAAAAGAAGGAAAGATAAAAAATATTTGTAAATAAGTAAATTAAATCTTTTAACGATTTTGCGAATCTTAAATATGCATTTAATAGTTCCCACATTGCTTAAAATTAGATCGAAATCAATATATTTTCTTATATTTATGACTGAAGTTTGAAAAATATTGACAATAATTTCCATAATTTCCAGGTTTCTTGGCAGTCGCAATTTTGAATACTAATTTTATATAAAACAATATTTTTTATTATTCTATGACAGGTATGTACTACAAATGAATATGGGAATTTACTATTAAAGAAAAGTGGTATTAAGATAGTAACTGCTGAGAACCATGCATTTCATTTCATTTATTTTTATTTTATTTTTATTTTTATTTTTTATTTTTTATTTTTTATTTTTTGAATTTTTGATTGTATTAAAATAATAATAATTTTTATTATTATAGCAGCATGCTCGAACAAAAATGTATTTTAAGTTATAGTGAACTGATAAGTAAAATAGAATCTTGAATATAATTAAAATAACTTAAATTTATAATATTAAAATTTAATTTCTTAAACTCTATCACTTTATATTCATATTATAAGGTGAGTAAATAAAACTGGCACAGAGAACGTTTAATATTCCTGTATATATTTTACCCTTGGAAGTTTTAACCCTCTAGATAAAAGCCATGTACTTAGCAAAGTCAAATCTACAGGTTATTTACCTCCCAAATAGGGGAATAATTGCCAGATCTCTGTTTTGTGACTATCACTGCTCTTGAAAGGGTTAAATGCACTAACTTAAAAAAAAAAAAAAAAAAAAAAATAGAAATGCGAGTTTAACTGTTTAACTTTTTAACACGCAGTGTCCTTACAATGAGAATGCAAATAAAATTTTCCGATTGCAAAAATATCATTCCAGGAATTTTATACAGAACTTTACTTATATAACTTAGCAGAGGAAGGCCATATATTTCTTTTCTTTTGACTTTGTTCTTATATTTTAATGGGTGAAGATGTTTATTGTGTGTAATATCCATGGCCCTTAAAACGGTTAAAATAGAATGATCTGCTGTTAACAGAGGACTAAATAAGATTGGGATTATTGTTAAAAATATTGGTGGCAAAATCAGCTAGTGGAAATAACTCATCGTGTGACCAACAGAACATTTACAATGGAATTACCCATTTAAATTACTAATATCGAATATAGACGAAAATATATTGTTCTTTATAGATGGTAATTGAATGGTATTGCTCAAAATATGTATTTTGTTCATTGTATAATAACTAATGAATATACTGGAAACTTAAAATAATAATAACAATTGTATGTGTTCGTAAGAAATTAAAAAGTAGATAAATATTAACCTGCAGTCAAAAATATTACTGACAACAACTTTTTTGTTAAATATTTAGTTTAAAGTTAAAATATTCATTTAAAAAATATTATTATGATTTAAATGTTTTAAAAAAAGTGCATTTTAATAAGAAAAAAAAAAAAAAAAAGAAAGAAAGAAAAAATCGACTGCTGTGATACACGAAGAAATAATTCTGTAACTGACATCTAGAATCAAAATTGTGGCTCTAGAGTTCCATATCATCCTTATAAATTCTAGTTCCCTTTGAAAGCGAGTTCTAAAAACATCCATTAGAATTCTAGAGCGTTTGCCTATATTATCGAGGGCAAAGTTATTTAAAGTCTCTGCAAAAAAATGAGAATACAAGAAGCGGATTTCAGCAGCTATAATCTCGATTTATGACACTATTCTAGAAAATCAAGTAAGAATTTCTTGTAATACAAACGATTCAGAATATTCAGAATATTGTTTCCCCATCTAGAAATGTATACGCTAGAAATTCTCGATCATTTCGTCTATTCAGTTTACTAACATGCCTTATACGCATAACTCGAAAACCTATATTTCTAGCATAGGGATTTATAAAATGACCATATATTCGTTCTAGATGAAGGCGGTATACATACATATATATATTTTTTTCTTTTCAGTAAAGGTCAATCATTAAAAATAACTAAATGCAGTATTTATAATTGATCAAGTTAATAAACACGCTCGCACAATCATACGTATATAAACGTTTTAGAATATGTTAACATGCTATTAAAATAAATTTAATTAATATAAATTTTTATTTAATTAAATAGTTTAAGAAATTGAGTTTGTTTTAAAATCAGTTTAATACATTAATATTAATTTTCATCTCGATATATATATTCCATTATAATAATAATAATAAATATATATTTAATTTCATACATTACGATAACAAACAAATTGAAATATATAAGTATTGTCTAAAAATATTTATTTGAAGTTCGAGTTCCGAATTGATTATTGAATATGTCTACAACATTAATTTGCATAATCTACTGGAAATTTTAAAATCATATTCAATTTTGCAAGAAGTTTCTATTGAAATTTCAAATGCTGGCAGTGAAGAGATAAAAAGACAACGTTAATGTGAAATTGATTTAGAATTTCTGCAATTCATTTACACAAGAAATTTGAGACAAATTTCTAACAGGAAAGAATGATTTATATAAAGTGATAGATTTAGTTGTTGATACCCAAGAATGGGATAATGCTATAAAATAAGTGTGTTGTCATAACATTTAAGGAGATATTTTGTAAAAGAATCTAATATTAAAAAACAAATAAATAAATAGATAGACTACAAACGTGATAGTGAATATAAAACTTATGAAATTGTTTTTTTTCTGAGCAATATTTAAAAATATTTATTTATTTTAATTTAGTACCTACGTTAATGTGAAAATAAAATTTTAGATTCTTATAATTTTTAATGCCATCTAAGCCGGTAGACAGGGGTTGTAAAGAATAAGGTCAAAACCCCTTTCACGATCATCGGCGCCATTGTCCGGAGAATTATGTGGTTTTGAATCTCTGTATGTGCACACAAACTAGGAATTTTAGAAAGACTTCCAAGAAGGTCAATCCATCCAAAATTAGGACACACTTGTAGACAATCGTCCTTAATCTGTACAGCAGCACACATTTGCTAATGCATAGAAACAAATCAATATTCTAAGAAAACAATATCCATTTGGAACATGCGTTAGAAAGTAAATTAAAAGGAACACATTTGCATGTAATGTGTAATATTAATATCCGTAAAAATTACTTTTCATAAAATAACTTTCTAAAAATTACATTATATAATTTAATTATTTTGTTATGGATAAATCTTTGGTAGAAAGTAAATTACTTTAATTTTCTACAAATGCGACACATTTTATAGATAGCTTTTGATAATTAAAATTTGATTCTTTAAAAAATTTAAATAAAATATTTGGCGAGTTTTTGAAATTTAACTCACACTTTCGCTTCAGAGACCTAAATATATATGTCTTAAGGTTTGAGGGTGTGTATTTATCTGCTTAATTTGATATCACCATTTATAAGAAATAATTTTTGCTTTATTTAAATACAGAAAATTATAGTATAATATTTGTTTATAAAAAATATTGGTATCTATACTACGACAGAGTTATATTATACTCATATTTACGTTACTAAAATACATCTTATTTTTTATTTATTTATTTATTTTATAAAAGTTATATAAAATAGTATTATAAAATGTGGCAATGTAAATGAAACTGAAAATCCCGTTGTAATATAGCCGAGTGTAGATACTTGAAAATAAATTCGCTCATGAATTTTTACTCTTTTAATTAATATAATAACAAAGACCAAATTTGAAGATGATTATATACAGTGAATATTTTACATACATTTGAGTACACATGTACTCATGTAACCATAAGAATAAAACAGAATAAATCTGTTGGTCTGGTGCGCCGATTGCACCATAAGTTACCTGCTGAAGGCCAAAACTCTCTCTAAAATACCTTCTCCCGCTCACGGCGACCATGAAGGTTGGTTGGTTGGTTGCACTAAACGAACTGAGAAGTGGTTGTTTGCTGGTTGGTTGCATGACACCCGTGTTATAATAAAATTTAAAATTAAATGAGTATAAAAAAGAAAAACGAATATTTTACTTAAAAAAAGAGTAAAATCTTATTTTTTAAATAAAAATCAAATTCTCTCTCTCTCTCTCTCTCCCCCCCTCTCTCTCTCTCTCTCTCTATATATATATATATATATATATATATATATATATAATCTATCTGATTTATTTAATGATTCAATTGATGTAGGTCTTTTTTTTAAAACTATGGCTAGTTCTCAATGTTTCAATAAAATGTGATTAGCATGCAATATAAGTTAAGTAAAATACTCTTTTTTTATTATAGTAAGGTGTAATTAAATCACATACAAAAGAACTACTTACGACTTTTTGTGCATGAACAAAGTATGTTGCATGTTTTGATTTTAATATAGTTATATCAAACGACGCGACGCTTGCTAAAGTTTAAAATGATGTTTATTTTTCTTTTATCAACAACGCATCCATCATCAGAAAATAAGTTAAAGAAAAAAAAAAAAAGAAAGAAAAAAAAGGCCATTATTAGGAAATTATATTAAAGAAAAAATATATTACTTTTACCTAAAACGAATATGTAGACATTTCCTGAATTCCTAAACAATAATTATATATTTCTGATTTTTATGTATAAGGTAACCAAACAACCTGGATAAGCAAAATAATCGAGGAATACTAATCTATGCTTTTCTAGACAGCGAAATAATATTATTAATCTTTTATATTTGTAATCCTTGTATTGCGTGAAATTATCGCTTGATTTCTCAGAATTCGATCATAAACAAAAATTATAGTTATTAAAACTAGTCTCTTGAATTCCTATTTATTTTCAGAGATTTTTAAAAAATGTACCACAATAATACAGAAAAATGCTCAAGACTTCTAATAGGGATTTTAGCAAAGAGAATTAGAATTTTTAAGGATGACATGGAACTATTTTTAGTACAGCTACAGTTTAGTTTCTTGATGATACTCACAGAATTTTTAATTTGTGCAATCATTTTTAGAAGCTTTTTATCGAAATTGGATTTTGTCGTGTCACGCTAATAAACAAGTCGCCTCCCTTTTAAAGTAAATATAAGCAAGTTATTTCGTCTCTTGTTGGCTCAGTTTGTTAGAGCGTCAGATTGATAACGCGATGGTCATGAGTTCGATTTGCGAATAGAAAAGGTGTCAATTAATAAAACAAAATTTTTCATCAACTGCACAGTAACCTAAGAATCTTTGAAGAGATTTTTTTTAATTTTTTTTTAGTAAATAAAAGCACAAAATAAAATTTTAAAAATAAACAAATAAATAACACTGGAAGGTTTTTATGGTAAAGCCCTAAAAAGTATTAAAAAAAAAGTATTTAAAATAAAGTATTAAAAAAAAAAAAAAAAAAAAAAAAAAAAAAACAGGAACATGCTGTAAAAAATAAAAGCATCATCAACAAGGAAATTTTGAAGAAAAATATAGATATTTCATTTTTGCAAAAGAGATGAAAGTTTATATCTATTGAAAATATTTTAAAGAGCATTCGAGAACAATATTCTATTTTTGGGCAGTACTTGTTAGAATTTTTTAGCACGTTGTGTGACATTCTGACTGTTCTTTGACTTTTAGTTAGAGTGTCATGCTGATAACGTGATTAGTCATGGGTTCGATCTTCAATTGATTTAAAATAAATTTATATTTCATTATCAACACATTATCGAAAGAAATTTTCATAAGTTTTTCAGAAGCTTATTTTTTTATAATTAGAAAGCATAATATACAAATTTAAGTTAAAAATAATAATAATAAAATAAAATAAACATTCTTTAAACATTAGAAGTTTTTTATTGTAAAGCCCTAAAAGGCATAAGATATTTATTCATTATTTATTTAATTATTTTTTCTGGCAAAGATATACTATAAAGAAATGAAAGTTTTGACACTAAGGAAATTTTAGAGAAAAAATATAGATATTTCTCTTTTGCAAGAGATGAAAGTTTATATATATTCGAAATATTTTAAAAAGCTTTCGAGATGTTTGACAATTATGGCTTAACGAATAATCACACACACACACACACACACACACACACACACACACACACATATATATATATATATATATATATATATAAACTAATAACAAAGAATATTGGTCAGGAATGCTTTTTAAAATAATTTGAATATTTAGAAAATTTTATCTCTTGCAAAAGTGAATTATCTATATTTTTCTCTAAAATTTCCTTAGCATTAAAACTTACGCACATTTCTTTATAACATGTCTTTGCTAGAAAAAAAAAAATGCTTTTTAGGGATTTACAATAAAATATGCTAAATAATAATAGTGATAAATAATAATAATTATTATTATTATTTATGCTTTAAGTCAAATATTAATATTATTCAATTGTTGAAATTAAATATATTATATAGTATTTCTATTTGTAAATAATTTTCAGTTTGTTTATCTCTGTACATTTATATGCGTATATTGCTTTTTTTTATGTTACTTTTAGGTACTATATTCAATAATATAACAGAAATCGTTTTTTGTTTTTCAAATATTGAAATAATTTCGAAAATTTTCTGATATTAAATATTCTAAATATATTTATGTAGACATATTAAAAGATTATTGTTTAGTATGAAACTCACGCGACTTGTTGAAAAAATTAGTTTGTAAAAAAAAAAAAAAAAAAAAAAAAAAAAAAATGTTTACTTGAAAGAAAATAATTCTAAAATAAAATGCATTCAAATTAAAAGTTTGAGTTTTTTGCGTGCAAACTAACAAATGACAAAGTATTCCATGCGTAAAATTGTTCTTTTTTGCATAATTACCTTAAAAGAAATTTTTCGTTTTAGAAACCTAATCACATCTTTCTAAATTGCTTTTTCGTTGATATCTTAGATAAAACGGGGAACTAATTTTCTCTTATGCATATATATCTCTTTTTAAACTTTCGTTAAATAGTTTACTGTATTTTAAGTTGGAATACATTTTCTGTTAAAGTGTAAAATAAATGTTTGAGCGTTAAACATACAATAAAACGCTGTTTCTTAAAAATAAACGTAATTTCATTATAAGTGGGAAAATATTAAACAGCGATTTTATATTGTAGTGAAGTGTACACATGAAGGTAGTAGGCCTTGTTTCGTGATGCGAAAAAAGACTATTTAGTTAATTATACTCTTTTTAGGACTATAATTCTTTCATTTTAAAGATTTTTATGCTTCTAATATAATTTTTATTATAACCTTGCATAACATAGAACCTCACACTGGATACACATCGAGAAAATTGATAGATATAAATATATATATTAGTAAGTCGAGTTATTTTAAACCCATCATGTGATGTCTATGAATATACTATCATATCTCAAAGAAATATTACATAAAATTTGCTTTATTTTTATTTTTGTTTGCAATTATTTTGTCAATAGGTAATTATTATTTTTTATTTATATTTTTTATTTGTAATTTGTAATTTCATTCTGTAATTTGTATTTGCAATTTGTATTTTATGACGGAATGCAATTTCTGTTACCGTGCTAAATAAACATTTGGTCATTAAACACACAATGAAACGCTGATGTCTTAAAAAGAAGCATTCTTTTTATTTTATGTGGGAAAATTTTTCTAGCAACTTTGTGTTGTAGTGAGTTGTGTACATAAGGGTAGTAGTCGTGATGCAAAATAAGGCAATTTAGTTAATTATAAAATTTTTCGAACTATATATATATATTTATATAATTTTAATTTTAATAAAATTTTTATTATAGTGTTGTATATATAGAACCTCACATTGGATACGTAGTGTCAAAATTTATCAATATAAATATATATCATCGAGTCGAGCCATTTTAAACTCATCATGTCAAGTCTATGAATATACTAACATAGCCTAAAGGAATATTTCGTAAAATTAGTTTTAATTTAGTTTTTGTTTGCTTTTTTTTTTTTTTTTTTTATGTGTAATTTTTTTTATATATATAACATAAAAAAAAGTGAATAAATTAGAAAAATGTAAAAAAATTTCGAGGTACAATTAATTGTACATTAACAATTTTTCAGATTATAGTTATATATTTAGTGACACCCAATTACTATATGAGATATCATTTTACATGGAGACGGCAAGGGTGTGGGGTCCTCAAATCGAACGAAGGTTCCGCGTGTAGTTAGCACTGTGTGAGCGTATTCATATACTCAAACCCTAGAGCGCACTACTTAGCCATTGCCGAGAAAACAATTCCTGAAGTTTGAAAAAAAAATTAATTTGTATTAAAATTTAATGAATCGTTATAAACAATTTCTTTTCAACTTTTATACATTGTTAAATCGCGAAATTAATGATTTCTAACTTTTTAACGATTAGAACTTAGAACTGTAGATAGAATAAATACAAAAGCCACAGTTCTTTTAAAAATTACCATTTATTTTTTATAAAATAAAATATTATTAAATACAATAAATATTTATGATTACACGTTTATAGCATTAGCAATTCTTTCAATCATTCTTCTTTACGAATGCACAAACTTGGATGATATTTATCATAAAAATAAGAAAAACACAAATTTCCATAATGGAATGGAGCGTTACGAACAGATGAATTTGTAATTTGTAAATTCTTCATATATTTTTGATATATTAAATTTTATTTAATTCCAAGCACATGCGAATAATAAATTTCTATATGTTTAATGTTAAAAAGTTAGAAATCATTAAATTCGCGATTTAACAATGTATAAAAGTGGAAAAGAAATTGTTTATAACGATTTATTAAATTTTAATACAAATTATTATTATTATTTTTTTTTTTCAAACTTCAGGAATTTTTTTCTCGGCGATGGCTAAGTAGTGCGCTCTAGGGTTTGAGTATATGAATACACTCACTGAGTGCTAACTACACGCGGAACCTCCGTTCGATTTGAGGACCCCACACCCTTGCCGTCTCCTTGTTAGATCTCGAAGTCATCAACCACACATGCTTTCTTCTCATGACATTTGCATATTATGATACTGCATATTTTTTATTACGGTTATTAACATTTTTATTGATAACTACTAAGTAAAAAATGAATAAATAAACTCCAGCATTGTTGAATAATTAAAATAAATAAATAAACAAATAAACAAAGACAAAAAATCAAGTATTTTGAATTGATTATTAATACTTTCCAACTGTGCTTACTTTTTCCATAGTTTAATCTACAATATTCTTTGGCCAAGTTATTTCACAACGGACGCGCAGAAGGTCAGACAAATAGACTAATTACATTTGCCATCCAACTTGAATGTTGTTGGAAAGTATTAAAAATACTTAACACAAACAGAAATGCAGTTCAAGCAATTTCGAATTGTAGCCTTTAATGTATCTAAATATTTTAGTGAAGCCCTGTAAATATGAATTCTAAATATACCTAATTTATACAAAGCATCATTTTGACATTTTAATAATAAATGTCAATTTCATTATGATTTTTGTAGTAAAAATTTATTTAAGTATGGTTTATAAAAAAAATATCTAATAAAAAGTAATAACATTGGATTTTTTGGGGGGTGTCTCTATACACAAATCAGTTGTACAGGTACTATTAATGCCTTTAAAAATAGAAAACATTCCACAGTGAACTTGAATAACATGTATAATTTTGAAGAAATTCTGAAAGTATTTACGGACGTTGTGGGCGACAGACGGACAGTAAACAGACAGATGGACTAATTCAAATCATATTCACTCTTAAACATTGTTAGAAAGTGTTAATTGCTTATTAAAAATGAAAATGTAATTCTTGCTATTTTCTTATATAGCTTTTACAATATCTGAATATTTTTTGTGTGGTTTTGTAAATCTTAATGTTAATTGTAACTATATACTATAGAAAGCATTCTTTCGTGAATATGAACAGAATTAAAAAAAATTAAAATTATAAAATTAAAATAAAAAATTATGAAATATTATTGTAAAATTATTAAATATTATTGATAGAAATACCTGTCATAGATCGCAATTCTTTGGAACACATTCAGATGTCCATGTACATAAACCAATGATAGTATTTAGTTTATTTTCGATATGAAAAATCCTTCGAGCTAGAGCGCTGACAGACAGACGGAATAGACGGGCATACGTACAATCCGAAGTCATAAACGCTTTTCAAATTTCTTGTAAAGTGTTAAAAATTAATTGAATTACATAAAAATGTAGAACTTAGAAACAAACTTATAAGTAACATCGAAACTTATTGTAATATACACAAGATAAATAAATAAATAAAAAAATATTTAAACTAATTAAAATGTCGATCATTTATAAATATAATTAGCTTATTCTAGAAAACATTTAGTTGTTCCTTATTAAAACAGCGGCTATTGAATGAAACTATTATAGTGAAATTAAAAATCTTTATGCTTACGAATATGATATTGATAAAAATACAATTTTTTCATGACAACGCTCCTTAACGTTTTTCACAAGTATAATAATACACTTCTTATGATATACGTAATTTTATTTCTCTGCTCACTGGACTATATATACATGTATTTGTTGATATATCTTTAATCTTGTTGGATATTTTTTCTAACTTTACACAAGAAACTCTTAAAGCAATTTGTTTTATTACACTTTTTCCCTTTATGCACTCAGCTTAAAGGAATATTTTTGAAAAATAACAAATCTTCTTTTAATCATCTATCATTTAACGTTATCCGTTTCCATTTGAACTTTTTTTTTTATTATTAAAATGCTGAATGCCACTTTTTCTTTTTTTCTTTTCATTTACAATTTTTTTTTAAACCACATATAACAATTTATTTTCTCATAGTCGATTTTGATATCATTATTCTCTCAATTTTTGCTCTAATTCATGATTTCTAACATATTATTGTATTTAATAAATTAAACATAATTTATACGTCTCGATAATATATTAAAACCAATGTAACATTTAAAAGGAGATAATGAAAACTTTAAAAATACATTTTAATTAAAAACATTGAAATACACGAAAGACGTTTCGGCTAGAACACTAGCCCTCCTCAGTGTCAAACATACAAGCACAACATTTACAAAAAATTCATAACACATCATAACAATATTATATATTCAGGAGGAATAGCTATAGTCTTGTTCAAGCTTTAACCTCGTTTTAATCTCAAAATTAAAAACTAAAATATCTCCTGCATCTGATATTTAGTTTCATCTCATTAATAAAGGAAAACTTAAAATAATAATATTGTTTTTATTCTTCATAACAAAGTTTTTAAAACTCAAATAATTGTTTATACCCATTAATTATACGGTACACACAACACTAGGGAGTTGTGTTTGTCTAGTATATTTTTCTTTTTGCTTAAGCAAACGAAATTATGTCTTAGAAAAATACTTAATAAAAATAAAATTCTCTGAATTACGACATTTTTCTCTTTAAATTACTTTCATTAAATTTTTACTTCCATTGCACTACTCTACTGGGAGTACTGTATTCGGTCTAAAATTTCGATATTGAGTTTTCAACTGATTTACATGATATAACGTCTCCTGAGTCCAAAAAATTGGTTTATGGCAACTGGTCATTGTGTGTCTGGGGGGGGGGGGGATCTTCTGACGATCATATCTCGGAAACTAATAAAGGTAGAATGACGAAACTTCAGAAATAAATTACATCTGGTGAACAGATGAGTTTTTCATCTTCGGGAGAAAATTTTAAAAATGGAAGTGGTACATATAAAACTGGAACTGAGATCGTAAGTCCGTATCTAAAATACAGCTTTAACAATTTTCTAAAATGTTTCTTATATAAACACACTATTAGATGTCTTTTCGTATGTAATAATTGATTGGTTCATAAAAATTGGCATAGGCATCATCTTTAATTACGCCAATTTGAAGTCTCATAAGTACATTCCTTTAAAAACGTCTGTACGAATTTTTTTCAAACTGACCAGATTGACTCTCTTTTAGCAATCCTTTCGTATGTAATTGTTGTTTTTCGGTTAATAATTAAGTTTGCCAAATTTTGGTGAATGTCGACATCCCAAAAACAACTCTAACGATTTCCTTGGAAATTGCTAAAGAAACGCCTGTTTAGATAACATTTTGCATGTATTACGTGGTTATAACAGTAAAATTGACATTCATCCTGATTAGGTAGATTAGTTTTAGACCTCGGAAATAGGTATTTCAAAAAACGGCTCTACCGATTTTTTTCTTTTCTAAACTCATTATGTGAACTCTGTTTATAAGTCTTTACACATGTATCAGTTTTCTCTCAGAGGAAATTTGTTAGTTCAGTTTTACGTCTTCTGTCCACAAATTAAAGGTGAGTATAATGCACGTGAATAATAGGTAACGGAAGTCGTATGTTTGTTACACACCAGCTTTTTAAAATGTATTTTAGTTTCATGTTTTATTTACTCAATGGGAAAAATCAATTAGAAAAATGAATAATAAAAATTAAATAAATTAAATTCCATCCTCTTTTTAAATATATATGTATTTTAATCTATATTTATTTTGTTAAATATAAATTATATTTATATGTTATTTTGTTATACATGTTATAGATTTAATAATTTTCCATTTCTAGAAAAAAAGTATAATTTTGTAAGTTTTAAATTATCCTGTGACAGAACACTTAATATTTTAAAATTATTGTAATTTTAGCACTCCGGATTTTAATGACATTAACAGAGGAGCCAAGTTCCTACGAATGAAAAATAAATTTCATATTGCTATTTAGGAAAATTAATCTTTGTTTTGTTTGAACGCTGATACTTATTTGTGATAAAACACTTAACAATTTAAAATTTTTGTTATTTTAGCACATCGTTTTTTAATTACATTAACAGAGGTGTCAAGTTCATACGAATGAAAAACGATTTTCATATTACTATTTAGGAAAATTAATCTTCGTTTTATTTGACATTTGGGTACTTATTCTAAAAGAATGTTGTTAAAAATTCCCGGTATGTAATGTACCCGGTAATAATTGGGATTGCGAACAATCCATAATAACTTGGCATTTCTGAATTAATGTTTGTCTTTCAAAAACTTTGATTAAAGGTAATCTAAAAAAATATTGATATAGATATATATTAATGTATGTGTGAATAAATATACGATTTGTATGCTTGTGTATACATATTATATATATATAGGTATCTTTGTTCAGAAATGAATACCATATTGCATGGTTTTATAACTAATGCGGAACAGTTAATTATCATACAAATAAAACAGGTGGTACATTTATTTCAAAAGCCACAAATCTAGTAGAAAATACAAAATTAGTTACACATATATCAGACATTTTGACTTGCACGTTGTACACATATTAATAAAAATAGAGTACTTGGTTAATTTTTAAACTATTTCTCATACTTCTGACTCATTGACTTTTTAACAACTGATATTTCTCATGTGATAACAACTGATATTTCTCATGTGATAAAATGCCTCAGATATTAACGTTTTCAAGATGTTGCTGAACAGTTGCGTTACTGTTGCAGAATGGAAGAAAACAATGCCATTTCACAACAGTTAAAAACGACCGAGTAAAGTGACCAATGCATGTTTATTTCATTACATGTGGAATAATTAAAGTTAATTGACGTATTACCAAATTATTCCTAAAAAAATAAAAAATAAAAAAAATAAATAAAAATAAAAAATATTGACTATACTATTGTGGAGCCCCAATTTTCATGTATCAGGAAATGCCTGTTAATCACTTTAGTTGAGAAATACAAAGTAAAAATGAAACTCCATGCCTGTCTCATAAATTGCTTCAAAAGGATGACCCTATAAACAAAATATAGTTAAAAAAGTAAAGATATGTAATTAACTTGGTTAATAACCACTTTCTACTAATTACTGAAACAAACGTTAACACTTGTAGTGAGACGTTACATTTGAAACGTCATTGTGCTATTCAATAGTTATCGTTTCTTAAAAATAAACTGATTAATGATGATCTCTTTATATATTGCAGCTCAAAACTGAGTGGCACACTCAGAAAATTTAGAGACTTGACATGGATGTGTGTTTCAGTGCCAGTTTTCTTTGGTTTCAAAGCTATCGAGATAATATGTGTCATGAAAAAGAAAGGACACGTTCTTTCTGAACCAGTAGTACTCCCCTTCATTTTATGGTGTGTAAAGAATTTTTTATGTTTAAATATTTATTGTTCACAAATTTTATAATTTATACTTTAAAAATGCTTTCGGCGAATTTTAATTTATTTTAAATCTTCAATTTTTTTTACTATGTGCTTTTTGTATGTAACTAAACAAATACGAGTATTTAATTTTTTATATCGTAATTACAAATTCAACTTACAGACAAAAGATTGCGACTGTCCACTTTCACAACCTTTGAGAACTACTGATTCATATTTACCATAGGTCAACTCTCTCAAAATATCAGAGGCATATAAAATAACTTGACACAAGCATTTGATCTATGGACATTGCACAAATATTACTTTATAAAAAGCTCCAGAGTATGAGCTCCAATGAAATAGTTTTTCAGAGAAGTATCAAGAAGTAATTTTTGGTTCACGTTTATGCGTCGTTTTGAGACGTAAACATTAACAGACAGGGATTTGTGGTTACTAAAAGACTCGGCGATGGGCAGGAGTTGGTAGACGGGTCGGAATCGGCATTATATTTACGTAATGACGAAACAAGGGGAAAGCAAAAATATCTTGAAAAAAGCAAGGAAAAAAAAAGAGCACTATAACAAATCAATTGACGCCCACATGTTTATGTAATAAATAGTTTTTAGTAACTAAAATAATCTGGTTACTTGATATTTAAGATTTGTGTTAATTATTTTGTGTATATTCGTGTTCAGAAAATAAAACTATTCATGGTATACGATTTCCATTTATATTAAATTATTATAAATTGTAGGGTTTTCAACAAACACTATTTAAATACTTTTTTTTTTTTTTTGTAAACTTCATTAGTAGCACGTAGCATATTACAAAGTTCGCATGAAAAGAGGTGTTCAAAATAATGAATACTGAAAATCTTATAAATTACATCTATTTTTAATTTTTATGTTAGACAAAGCATAGCATTCCCAATTAAATAAAACTGATTTGTATAAAACAAATTTAGTTCCATCAATACCTTTTTAAATATTTTTGCTTAATACAATTTTAGTAAACGTACCTATAAGTAACTGATTTAAAACTTAATTCTTAATATATATATATATATATATATATATATATATATATATATAACTGTACTGATAAGTATAAAGGATTTATGTCCAAAAATGTCGATTTTGAGTTAAGTACATAGTCAGACTCAGAAAAAAATTCTCTATCGATTAGTATAAAGGATTTAAATTCATGTCATTTAGTCTTTGAGAAAATCCACTGGTAAAAAAAGATTCAAGTCAGAAATTTAGCATTAATCTTTAGTATAAAATATTTAATTCAATTTTTTCCCTTTACTAAATGAAGATTGACAATCACAGAATGGTATAAAGGGTATAAATTAACCTAATCCTTTTTTCCTAATCGATTCTTCTGATTAGTTTTTAGTTAGTTTAACTTTATTTTCTGTCTCCTGAAAAATCAAGAATATGGACTTAAATCCTATATACTTATCAGTACAGATATATATATATATATATATATATATATATATAGTATATATATATACATGTATTGATCGAAAACATTTTTCCTTTTATTCTGGAGAAATTATTACTCTCTAAGTTTTAAACTTTTTCCTACTTGTTTTCTTTTAAAATATAATTATATATTTTATCACATCAAAATTTGGAAGAAAACAGTTTGTGAGAAATTCTTAGCATATTTTAAAGAATGATATTTTGAAACGGAAATTACAGTCATCTACAACATTACAGCATTTTAAAAGTTTACCATAAAAATATTTTGCGGCACAGCGCCTGAGGGAAAAAGGAAATTAGTTTATCAAACAAAAATGTCAAATAGGATAGTAGTTGTCTAAATTTTTAAAATAAAGGGAAATTAGTTTGTATATATTCTTAGACTAATAAGTAAGAAAAAAAAATGTTTAGTAGAAAATTTATTTACATAAAGAAAATCTATATTTTAAAATAATGAAATTTTATTTATTTATTTATGACAGCAATAAAATCTTTGAAAGGCGATTTTAGAGTAGTTTAAATAAAAATTCTAATTAATGTACTTACACAGTAGAATGAGTGTATTAGGAAAGGAGTGAATTACATGTGAAAAGCAGGAACAGGAAAAAATACAGACAATATTTAAATTAAATATATATACACAAAATTTTAAAAATCTATAAAGGTTTCAAGCTTCGAAATACCTATCCATCAGTACGCAATGACAACAGAAGTTGCGAGTTTTATACGTGAAACAATATGCAACTATTTGCACACTGTTCAAACCGGGTGATATTTTACTGTAAGCTAAGTGCATAAGTCTGGTCGAATATGACGCGTAGAAACGTGCACTGAGAAAAAATTTCTGTAGCTGACATCTGGAATCTAAATTGTGTCTCCAGAAAAAATAGTTCCATGTCATCCTTATAAATTCTATTCCCTTTGGAAAGCGAAGTCTAGAAGCCCCTATTATAATTCTAGAGCGTTTGACTATATTATCAAGGGCAAAGTTATTTAAAAATCTTTTCATATAAATGAGACTACAAGAGGCGGGTTTCAGCAGCGCTATAATCTTGGTTTATTACCCAATTCTAGAATTCTTATTACCCAATTCTAGAATTCGCAATACAAAACATTCAGAATTTTCGGAATATTTATAATTTTGTTTCACCATCTAGAAATGTGTAAATTAGAAATTCTCGATCATTACGTCTAGTCAGTTTATTGGCGCACCTTATGCGCATAAGTCGGAAATCTATATTTCTAGTTAAGGTATTTAGAAAATTGCCATTTATTCATTCTAGAGGAAGGCGGCACATTTTGTTTCTGAGTGTGTGCATATCTTACGCATGAAAATAGTTGCTGCTGCAGTTGTCGTGCGTTTTTCAGAAGTTTTTTCAACTTTCGATTTTTTTAGATCCTATTTAAATTTTATAAATATTTGATATAACAAAAAAAGTTAATATAATTTTGCACGAAATATTACTTTCTTTTATATCCAATACAAGAGAATATTTCATTCGTAAAATATGTGGACATTTTTCGTCAAATTTACATGTTTTGAGAAGTCCACAGTACGGTTTGAACTTTTTTTGCAAAACAAAATGTCTGCCTATGTGTGAATGCGCAGAATTTCGCTTATATTATATGTATATATTAAACATAAATTACTGCTTGTCTCTTTTTAGTGAAAACCTCCAAGCAGAAGTTACTGCTATAGACAATTTTTATAATTTTTTTATTTAATAATATAAAACATATTTTTGAATAACTATGCACAATGTGAAAAATCATTAACCAATCATTATGAAATTAAAAGTCTTATTTATAGTTTTTATAGTTATACTACTAAAAATCGTCAAACAGAAAATAAAAATAATAAAAATAAATAAATAAATAAAGTTTTGCTATTGGAACATTTTTCTTCAATTCTCCCCTGGTTTCAGCAAAAATTATACCACGGTTTGTACTTTTATAGGGAATGATTAAATCTTAGATCTGTTATAAATTGAAACTTTATTTAAAAAATCAAAATTCAAATCTAAATAAAAATGAATTTTCCAGTATATTTTCTGTAGTGTAAAAAACAAACCCTTTTCAGATGTTTACTGTATAGATACCTTGAGATGAAAATCGTCTGCATTCATAATGGAAAATAATTTTAGTAAATATAAATATTAATAAATAAATTTTTCTGCGTGAAAATTTTCAGAAAAATATAGTAGAAAAGTTTTGCTGACCACAATATACTAAATAGATAATATTTTTAAAATTAAAAGAAAATTGTTTAAACTATCCATAATTGTACAATAAATATTTATGAAAAACACCATAAAGAAATTAAGGCAATTTTAGTATTTACTACAAGCCTAACAACAGGTTTTATGCATCTTATTAACTTAAATAATAACACGTTTCTTGTAAAAAAAAAAAATCTGGAGTGACTCCACTCGACTTTCCGAACATTGAGTAACTAACAGTTTTGTAGATAAAATAAAGAAAGAGGAGTTGCTAAACAAACAAAAAAGAGAAAACCTTAACAGAGTGTTTGAGTATTTTTCTCCATATATCACACGAGGTTTTATTTAACGCTACTGAACTTTGAGCCCTTAGATCATAAGGATAAAGAATTTTTCGTTGTGTCCCTGTAAAAATCTATAAATGCTAGATTCACCAAAATGCTTATAGTTAGTGCAACAGTGATTTATAATATTCATACAAATTTTCAGCTCAATTGAATAAGGCGTTTAGATGCTATCGCTGGTCTCATAGGCCATAAAGATAAAGAATTTTTCTTTGTGTCCCTGTAAAAAACTGTAAGTGCTAGATTCACCAAAATCTATACAGTTGGTTTAAATGTGACCTATAACATGTGTACAAATTCTTCGCTGAGATTAATAAGGCGTTTAGACGCTATCACACTTTTAAAAATTTGGCAAAGAATTTTTCTTTGTGTCCCTGTAAAAAAACTATAAGTGCTAGATTCTCCAAAATGTATACAGATTGAGTATCTGTGACCTATAATATGTGTATAAAGTTTTTGCTCAATTGAATAAGGCGTTTAGATGCTATCGCACTTTTAAGATTTTGGTCCCTTGGCCATAATGATAAAGAATTTTTCTTTGTGTCCCTGTAAAAAAACTATAAGTGCTAGATTCACCAAAATCTATAGGGTTCTTACTATGGTGACTTACAATATACGTACCAACTTTCAGCTTATTCGAACAAAGCGTTTAGACGCTAGCGTGTTCACTCACAGACATACACACATACATACACACATACATACACACATACATACACACACACATACATACATCATCGTAAAAATAGTGAAAACGGACTCGTTGGACCTCGAAACGTATAGAAACATCAAAATCTCGAATTTGGATTTTTGACATGATTACAATACTTTCCTCACTATAGTGTTCGGAAAGTAAAAAAATATATATATATCTCATTTTAGCCTAATTTACTTTTAAAATACGATTATTGAACGAAAAGTAGAGATGAATATTCGAAATACACCCAAGTAGTAGCGGAGTACATTTTTTAAGTCTAATGATGGTTACAATCGTTCCAAAACCAAACTTAGTGTCAAAAGAATGCTCCATTAGACGTTGAAAAAGTGTGCTTTGTACCGTTTGCAAAACGTACAATTACAGTTTCCTAAAATTTCTTGACATAACACATTTTGTCTCAGTGCTGTTATTATAAATATGACAAAATTTTCAACTTTGATATTGATGGAACGTTTATAAATAATACTCATTAGAAATAATAGTAAAGAAGTGTATTTTCTTTATTTCTTTTTACTTAGATTTAAGATTTAATTATATTCGTTTTATAATTTTATTTAAAATTTATATTTTTGAAATTAGAAAATCGTTAATTCCATATGGTTTTTAGTTATGTCCCATTAAACGTTATGAAAGAAAATTAATATATATCTATATATATACTATTAAAGAGGTTCTTTATGCTACTATGGAAATTTTACGCAACCAAATTTTTTAATTTAACTTTTTTTTAAATAGTACGCAGTGACCATCACGCTTTTTTATTCGATACCATTCTGTCACTTACAATTAATATGTCCATAAAATTATTATTTTATTTACTTAATATATTGCAGTTTTCACCAATGAATGATTATATATAGCCATATGAAAATTTGTAGAAATCAATAGAAAAATCATATATCGGCCAATATATGCCCAAATTTAGTCAGCAAATTTTTTTATATTACAGATATCTCACATAACAAGATTTGTCCATTTATATAACACAGCAGAAGATATATTGTATTCCTGCAAACGGGATTATATGCAGGGATATATATTATTATATATGATAAATATGCATAGTTATATCACCTTATCCTACACTTAACTAATACATATAGCCCCACAGGGATGTCCAACATAAAATGAATGCCAAAGAATCCCAAACAACAGAAATAAAAGATTATGATGCATATTCGTAACACCTCTTTAGAAAATCGCTATCAGCAACTTTTCGACTAGACCTACTGGTTCAAAAGAATAATAAAACTTGCAATGGAAGAATTTCATTAGAAGGGAACAAAAAAAGATGAAGCGTAAATATATGTATTTTTTTTTGTGATTGCTAAAGTTCCAGCGGATGGTACTCTTTTCATGCATTCAACACTATTAATATGACAGCACTTTAGCTTCAAAGTGGACTGAAATCGAAAATGTGTATGTACTAACCTCATATGTCAATAAACTCCAGCCTCTCCTATATTAAAATTTCCTGAAATTGTTTAACACAAACACATACACACACACACACAATACAGTCTTACGAAATCTTGCATATGCTGATAGAAATGCAAGTTTCCTGAAGTACATTTATATTTTTCAGCATTTAAATTTTCCAATATTCAATTCATGAATTCCATTTATTTATTTCCTTTTAACGAAACTCTTTGGTGATTTTATCCTTTCTCTTTTCTCTAAATTTGTTGACTGTTACTAATAATTCATAGTAAGAAACCCAGAATAAGGTTAATCACCAAAACTAAATGGAAAACTGGTGTACAAACGATAAGTAGACAATAAGACTTCTTCACACACCATAAGTTTTAAGCCAGCGCAACCGGTTTCGAAAGGACGTAGCCTTCCTTCATCAGGTGCAAAAAACACGTGCTACTGCCTTGGAGGCAAAAGCAAGACTGGCTTAAAACTTATGGTGTGTGAAGAAGTCTTATTATCTACTTAATAATTCATAGTTTTTGCAAATTCTCTCATCGTTAGGCTTGTGTGTTATGTTAATGTCATTTCTCTTCTGCGTAAGTACTTTAACTTGTTTTTACTAATCATTGGTACTAAAGTTAATTTAAGACATTGACTAATTTTAATCGAAATAAATCCCAATTAAAATTTATTTTATTTTATGTTGGTATATTCATCTATCTTTTGTCTGCTGAGCGATAGAATGGTACTAACAATTTTCAAATTATATATATACATAACAAAATCTTTAATTTCTTTGATTTTTTTTTTTTTTTTTTTAATTTATCATGCTAACTAATTTTTAGATTTTCCTTCAAATTTATGAAATGTTATCTAAGATTATTTATGTATTACCTTGTGGATTGATTGAAAAGTTAATTTAGTTATGTTTTTATGTCTGAAAATGTTAGCATTAAAAATAAATAAATAAATAAATAAATAACGTTTTAAAAATTGCTGATTATTTTGCGAAGTAAAATCTAAACATGTTTGAAATGAACTTATAAATTGTAATACTGTAAAACTGGGAGAAAAATTTCAAATAAGTTTATAGATATCAATCCAAACATTTTTAGAGAATTTAAAATTTTCAGTTTTAATCTTTTAAATAAAAATAAAAAGTTTGGTAATTTTAAATCTACTTAATATTGTTTATATCAATGGATACGTATGCAAAATTAACCATCTGTAAGTAAATGATTAAAAAAGAATTATTTTTTTTTGTTCAACATTCCTTTAAATCGATCTTGTAAATTACTGTGTTATAATTATTAAATTTTCCATGCATATGTATTTATATATATAACAAAAGTAAATACACTAAAATTTCCCGAAAACTATTTAAATTTAAAGGAATTAAGATGAAAAATTTAAATTCTTTGAAAAAAAAAATCAATCACTCACTGTTAACTATTTTTTACTTTTTTCTCTCGAATTTACATTGATGTAATTTGACAATATGTAATAAATATGCATAGTTATTACTTCTTCGATGGATTAGTATATCAATACTTTCTAATTTTGTTCTTTTTTTTTTTTTTTTTTTTTTTTTTTTTTTTTAACGCTAATTTTCATGGTGATTTCAACTGTCAAGCATCAAAAATAAATAAATAAATAAATAAATAAACTATCAACCATACCACAAAGTATTGGAAAATATTTTATTATATAATGTTAAACTTTATTAATGTAAAGTGAATGAAAAAAATGCAAATATTTAAAATAATTAAATATTTATAATATTAAATATATATATATATATATATATATATATATATATATATATATATATATATAAATATATATATATATATATATACATTTTAACTTTTATTGTAAAATCTTTCTTTATTTTTTCGAATTTTTTAAAAATATAATATTGTTTTTTTTTTATGTATATGTATGCAAAATTTTATTTTATAACCTATGTAAATAACTTAAAAAAATATTTTTAATGTTTCCTTTTCTCCCCCCCCCTCTCTCTCTCTCTCTGTCTGTCACTCTCACTCTTTTTTTTTTTTTTTATCACTTTTATTACAAAAAAAAATTTACAATTCTATTTCAATAGTTGAAATAAATAAATGATTAAATAAATAAATTGCTCAGATTCCTATAAATGATTTGTTTTCAAATTTTTGAATGAGAGATATAAAATTTTGTATAATTATAAATACGCAAAATATCATAACGCTTAGTTAATACTTTAAAGCGGTTTTTAATGTCAAACATTGCATTATATCCTATTTGCTAATTACTGCGTTATAATTATGAATTTTATCATACATATGCATTTATATATATATATAAAAAAATCTTAAATCAACTAAAATTTCACAAAAATTCTAAAAGATAAAATAAAACAAATTAAAGAACTGTTTTACTGAAAGTTTTTAAAACTCTCCCTGAAAATTCTTTCTTTCTTACATCTTTTCCATTGATTTTAAATAAGAACTGATTTAATAAAAAGGAATTGATATTATTTGTAATAACGAATAATTTTCATATTACTTAAATTCAAGTAATAATAATAACGAAAAAATAAATGTAATTCTTTATAAACCACATATATACCCACTGAGAATATTACTGAATGCAATATTTTCTTGCGTTTATTGAACTGGAAAATTTAAATTTAACATCATAATTGTACAAGCCTACTTTCGATGAAGACATTTTCTGTTCATTTTTAAATCGTAGATTATTCAATATTAATATAATTTAATTAAATATCCGTTATACAAAGTCAAAATATTTTAACGAAACGCGTTACAGTTTCATAATGCACAGAAGATTTACCAAGATATATATATATATATATATATATATATATATATATATATATATATATATATATATATATATATATCTTGCTAAATATATATATATATCTTGCTTTAAAATATACATATATATTATTATTATTATCATTTTCAAAAAGAATGTATAATTAAAACCTAAAAACATAAAAATCTTCATAAATTTTAATATTAATAAATTTTGAATTTTAAAAAGTAATATTCAATACAAAAATAATGTTTCAGTGAAATATTCAAATTTGAAATGTTTAAATCGCAGCTGGGATTTTAAATGAATATTCCTCTTTTTTCGCTGTTGTAATTTAGGAAGACTGTAATTTCGTCATGCGATTCATCATTAGCAAATGCACCTTTTTCACGGATTTCTGACTTTTGATAAGTGAAATTCACTTTCTTGAAATTTGCCGCCTTGCTTCTTCTTTAGAAGAAACTTTTCCATCTTTGGATGAATAGTTTAAAATTTCGAAATTTTGTAAAATGACTCTTTTAAAGAAAATTGTCAAAAGTTTGACGTTAAGTTTCAAGTTACCATTTGAAAAGTTGTTTAATATTACTTGAATGACACGTTTGAGGCTTTTGAAATCACTACATTAAAATAAATTAAATGTGTTCTGGGAAACAGGAATTTATGTATATATAAGTATGTCAATTTGAATCGAGATAATTTTGAATACCTTCAAAAATATTAAAAATATTCAAACTAACTATATGTAAATTTTGCCTCCGGATGTATATGAATATGTCTTGAAAAATAACTGAAAAAAAAAAAAAAATAATGATAATGATAAAATTTGTATGGGTAAAAACTTTTCAGTAAAACGTGTTTGAAGGATTTTTGTTTTCTTTTGAGAGATCATGGATATACCTACATTTCAGAAATTCCGAAATGTTTTTATATTGTTTTGAATGATTTTGTAAAATAAAGGTGCACAATCTTTCAATGGGTGAAACTTACTAATACCGCTAATTGGGGTATGGAAAGCCCTTATTCTCACTACTCATTCTCATTTATTTAACCATTTACAGAAAAAAGCTAATAAGTTTTGACGTAACGCTTTATATATATTAACGGAAAACATTCAGCCTTTAAAGGTTTAAAATAAAATCAATGACTATGAATTCCTATGAAATTTACAATTATTATTATGTGCCCTCCTTTTTGTATGGTGAATTCTGAATCACTCTGTACGTATATATATTTACAAAACCTTAATCTTAATAATAATATAAGAATACAGAACAATATTTTTATAATAGGTTAAAAGTTTTAATGGAAATATTTAAAGATTTAAGAAATATTGAATTTAACACAACTAACAACTAATGCTAATTATATTTTCCTAAGGAATTAATATTATCAGAAATTATAGCTCAAAAAAGTTTCATTCGAGTTTAACTCGTTGAGCGCCACGCGAATTTTTAAAATCCATTAAAATTCCATCAAGATTTCTCCTGCAATAAATAAAAATTAAGCAAATTTCAAATAAATTTTCAATAATTACTTAAAACAATGTAATATTTTTAGTTTTATATCCTATTTTACATTATCAACCACCGATGGTTGACGCGGCTTTATATCATGTTTGACACTGTCAGCCATCGATGGCTGATAACTAACACGTTCATCGTGTTAATTTTTTATTAGTATTGCTTTTACTTTAGGGGTAAAACTTTCACTGAAATGTTTAAAGTATAAGTTGTTCTGCACATTCCTAAAGTTTCAAGATGATTCCTTTAGTACTTTTAGAGATATATGACAAAATCTCTAGAATCTAGAATGGTGCTCAACGTGTTAATGAATAAATCCATCATTTATTGATTAGTTTTTAATCCGTGTTTATTTATTTATTTATTTATTTTATTTATTTATTTATTTTTGCTATATTTGCTCATTTCGCTTATAAAATAGCACCTAGTGGACATTTTACTAGGAAAATAAAAAAGTTTCTTTATTCCTTGAAAATAAATGTAAATTCGATAATAAATGTAAATTTGGCGGCAATCTCTTTGCCAGTCTTAGATGCAAGAAATTGTTAATAGAAAAGGTATAATTATGACTTATTCGATCATACTTGATAAGATTAACTTCTTGGTAAATGTCTGCAATTTTGATTTAATGGGCAGATCTCTTTTTTATATCTTTAGTTTAATAAAAATAATTAAACTAACTAAAATTAAAAATGTAATAGAAATAAACGGATGGTCTTGCAATGGTGAGTGCAATAAGGTTGACAGCTTATGCAAACAATCTATATATTAATTTGAAACATGTTTTTGTCTGTCTCCACTATATTGAGAGAACTACTTGGTGTACAAATTTGGTTGAGGTGTCTAAAAAAAGGTCTTGGTCTGTAGATGTGCTATGAAAAGAGAAAAATGAAAAAAAAAGTCGAACGGTTTCCCCCCGGGGGGGGGACGGGTTAAAAACACGTTAACGAGCTTAACTAAGCTCCTAATTACTTCACGGTGAAGAAATTGTACATATGGGGACTAGAGTTAAATACTAAAAAATCACTTTCTGCGAATTTGGAATTTTCGATTTTAAAGGGGGAAAAAGGGGGAAAGTAGATTTGGAGGGGGAAATTAGTTTGAGAGGGAAATCCATTCTAGACCAACACATGTAGCACCTCATTTTAAAGGTCTTGAAATTTCATGTCGATTGGAGATGTTTGTATAAAATATAATGTGACCCTGGTGGTGAAAAATGGAACTAGGTGATTTTGCTGTAGACCCTATCATTTTACATCTTACTTTAAAAGTCTTGGTATTTCCTGACCGTTGGTGATGTTCGTACAGAACACACTGCGCCCACTGGCGGTGGAAAGTGCAACTAAAGGATTTTGCAGTTGACACCACCATGTGACACCTTATTTAAAAGGTGTTGGAAATCCAAGGCGATTGGTGATAGAGGTCTTGAAATTTCATGTTGATTGGGGATGTTTGTATACAATATAGTGCGCCCGCTGGTGGTGAAAAATGGAAATAGGTGAATTTGTAGTAAACCCTATCATGTTATATCTTATTTTAAAGGTCTTGGTATTTCCTGACCGTTGGTGGTGTTTGTACAGAACACACTGCGCCCCTGGCGGTGGAAAGTGCAACTAAAGGATTTTGCAAATGACACCACCCTGTGACACCTTATTTGAAGAATCTTGGAAATTCAAGGCGATTGGTGAAGTTCGTATACAACATACTGCACCCCCTGGTTGAGGAAAGTGGATTTGCAACGCGTGCGTAGCATGCATGCCTGCTATACAGTGCAGCAGCCACAGGCAGAGGTAACACGAGTCAAAGGTTCGCTCGGTTCAAGGTTCATTTTTGAGAATTTTTTCATGTTATTAGCGGCCTGTATATACGCTGCCGCAGGCACCGAGTCACGAGATCGAGTTCCGTTCTGTTTGAGTTTTTTTTTTTTTTTTTTTTGATGCTTTTATTTAAAAATAGAAATTTAAACAAAATCGAGTTAAAGATATAAAACCATACAAATTTAAGATTCATTTAAGGTTATTATCATGGGCCATATTATCAAACTAAGGAGCGGCCGGCGTATGTGCTGCCGAAGGCACCAGGGTTACAAGGCAGAGTTTCATTCGGTTCGAGGTAATTTTTTGTTACATCTGATTATTTTTTCACGATGCTTTTATTTAAAAATAGAAATTCAAACAAAATCGATTTAAACATGTAAAACCATACAAATTTAAAATTCACTTAAGGTTATTACCATGGGCCCGGGAAACGCCGGACGGGTCAGCTAACATGTAGTCTTAGTATTAAACGAAATAGAAAATAAAAGATAGGAACTGTTTATTTGGAGTCAGTTTGACGTCACATTGACTGTACTTTGTAGAAAGTGATGTCATATATAGTGTTTCTATTTATAAACATTTTTCTGACTTTCTTTTGTTTAAGTGAAATGTCGTAAATTATATTAGATGTTTTTAACTTGAAATACATTTAAATAATGATGCGACGTTTTTTGAAACATTACGGTCAATAAAATGATCGTCGAATTCGACGGGTTCCAGCTAGTATAAAATAATTTCGAAAGATTTTCATAAATCAAATTTTGAGTTTGATTAGTTTTCATTAATATTGTATACTATTAATACTTTTGAAATCCAGCTTCAAAATTCTTGGAATATTAGAATTTTTATGGTTGAAAATAATTAATTTATTTTCTTTACATAAAATTTGTAGTAAATTTAGGGATAAATAAAATATTTATATATAGTGATATAAAAAACAAAATGAAAAGAATATTATTAAATCAATAAATTAATTATTATTACATCTGGTAAAATTAGAAGCAATGGTGATAGAAGCAACAGAAATAGAAGCACTAGAAAATAGAAACAATATTTATGCATGTAATACGTATTGTAAAAAAACTGAATGTCAAATTGAGGCTAATGACTGATAGAAAGTGTTCCTGTCGTTAAAAGCAATTTTAAAGTTATGAGCGTTTAACCCATTAACCGCCAAAACTAGAAATAATGATTTTTTTCTAAATACAAACAGTAATACTCATTATTTTGAGAATATATAACAATAATTTAAAATAAAATTATTAAAATTAGTTTTATACTAAATACAGGGTGTTTTATTCATAAAACATCAGAGGAATAAGAGTATATAATGAAGACAAATAATTTTTTACGAAAATTTTTTTGCAGGAGTATAAAATAGCAAATATTACAGATGACTTCAAAAGTAATTATTTTATTGTGATTTTTTTTTTTTTTTTTTTTTTTTTTTAAGTTGTGTAATCTTATTCAAATATGATGATTTTCAAAAGTTTTGGATTGATTAGTGCTTCAAATTTGAATTTTATTTTTAAATAGAAAATTATTTTTCAGATCAAAAATTTTGGAATAAAATAAACATCCATCTTTTTCTTATTTAAAAACAATACTTAATATTAAATATATTTTTTACTTTACTGTTAAACGCAATTATTTATGGTGTTGCGTCAACGCAACACATGTGAGTAATGGGTTAAGATATAGAAATTTTCTGGAATGTATATATTTAGGAATCGAGTTTATCATATATATATATATATATAGTGTATGAACAATGAATAAATCTTTATTAAGAAATAAAAATTAATATCTCCAGTAATAAATAATATAAACAATACAACTGCTGATTTGTAGATATCCTAGTTTTATTCACATAAAAAAAATGTCATTATTAAACTTTTCAAGTATGATAATTAAATGTTAAAAAAATTAATAATAGAGATGTATTTTTTTTTTTTTTTTTTTTTTTTTTTTTTTTTTTTTTTTTAATATATCAAAATTTTACGCCAACAGAATTTAATATGATAAACATTATTCTTAGTTGCAGACCAAATTGTTGTTATAATTTATGATGTATTAAACGTATTTAAAATTATGCGATATGGTTTTGAATAGCTCTGAAGACGAGAATTTCTGTACTTTTCATGCATTGGTATTGAAATCTACCATAATAAATGTTAAGTAATGCTAAAAAATTGTTACACGTATATATGTGTATAAACATACATTATGAATATCGCATTTATATAAATTAATTAAATAAAAATTCAAATATAGAAATATTAAAATTAGGTGACATTTTATGCTAAAATTTAAACCTTGTGATCTTTAAATCACATCCATTTATTTTAATCGTTCTCGAGAAGAAAAATTCTAATTAAAAATGCAAAGTTTCATAAAAGAAAACAAAATTTAGAATATATATATATATATATATATATATATATGTATTTAAAACTTTATATATTTCCAACTATATATTCATGTATAGTGAAAGAGAAAAAATATTTATAAGGGAGAAAGTTACTTTCTTCCTTTTTAAATGGTTCTAAATTTTACTTAAATTACAAAATGTCAATTAAAGAAAGGACATTAAATTTCTTAAACTTAGCATGATTAAATTAATCTATTGAACAGTTAAATGTCTTTCACAAAACAAGCGAGTGGAAATCTCTAATGCATTTTTGGTGGTGAATAATTAAGTTTGGATGAGTTCAAGTTCTTTAATGGAATTTGAGATCTAGATATTCACGTTTATTCATGTAAGTAACTGATTTTCAGATTGTTCACTTGTAAAATAATGGTCTCCAAGAATCGTTATTTGCATTTGTCATTCGTAATTACACAGGAACATTAACTTAATATTGTTTAACAGCTTTAGATTGATCTTGCTGTGTCAAAATAGGGAGAATTTGTTTGAATCCCGATCATATGTTATTTTATCATGAGAAACACTATTTAGGATATTGCGCATGTTACAAATTAATATTAATAATATCTAACAATTAGATATAATAAAGTTCTACAATTCAAAATGTATTGATTGACCTATTTACTGATTTTTAAAAAAATTAAATTTGTACTATACACATAATGCAAAAGTATTTGATGTCCAATTGGAGTAATTCTGCCATGATATTCATATGATTATATCAAAAAGTCGTTAAATTTAATGTCTAGTTTGACAAATATTTAAAACATATATATATATATATATATATATATATATATATATATATATATTTCTGAAAAATAAAATTAATAAACATTTGTAGTAATCAGTTTAAATGTTTCATACACATAATTTAAAAGTACTTTTCATAAAACAATATTTAAACTTGTCAATAAACAGATATAATGACAAATCTACCTAATGGCGAAAGTTTTAAATTATAATATTCAATTAAAATGCCTTTTTTGTTTTGAAGAGTCTCATTAATAATTCTATTGAACACTTTAAGCCAATTTTTTTTAAGAATCTAACACTCTTTTTTGTAAATAGCGCATTAACTTGTTAACGCCCGAATTAATTTTGCAAAATATTATTAGCTGATTATTTCACTTTTAAATTAATATAGACAACTGACAGTAAAATATATTAACTTAAACAATTCTTCTGACAGTTCTAAATTTAAAGTCTATCCTCAATTATTGACATTTAATGTTCAAGCGAGAAAACTTCGAGATAGAAAAACTTCAAGATAACAGATTAATTTCCTATCATATGTTGACAAAGATCTCGAAAGTAAAGTATTATAACATATATTATTATTCAACTTGATTTAAATTAGTATACCTGCGCATAAAGCAAACATATGTTTGACGAATGAAAAATCATAAAATGACTATCCAAATTATGAAATAATAATTAGTATTAGGCACATAAAACTTTCAGGGATCATTTAAAGTGACGCTATAAACTGCCACTAAAAAGCAGAAATCATTACAAGAAACCACAAAAAATATACGTGCCATTTTAATAGCGGTCTTCAAATGAGGACACTGGGTGCTAACGAGTTAATTTAAAGAATTTAATTCAAAGTTCTACGTTTGTCACAACGTAAAATTACGAGAAATAGGCACATAAAACTTTCAGGGATCATTTAGAGTGACGCTATAAACTGTTACTAAAAAGCAGAAATCATTCCAAGAAATCACCAAAAATATATGCGCCATTTTATTAGCTCTCCTCAAATGAGGACACTGGGTGCTAACGCGTTAAATTAAAAAAGAGCATTTAATTAAAAACAGTGGTTATATAGGACCCTATTCTTTAATTTCATAAGTAGTATTTTTATGCTACGCGATGAAAATATAATACAATATGTGTAATTAATGCAAAAATTTATGTAATATTATGCATTAATAATATTTCATTTGTCATAATTATCAGTCAAATAAACTTATTAGAGAAGTTTGCACCTTGGTAAGCCTATGTTATTCGATTAAAAAGTCTTGTTATATTCAGCTCGCTTAAAGAAAAGTTTCATTCAAATTGTGGTATATTGTAATGAATGATACTTGTACAGAATCACTTTAATAAATTTCTGTTTAAAAAAAAAAAAAAAAAAAAAAAAAAGACCCTAGACAAGGAAAATTACTAGGCAAGTATTCCAGTCTGGTCTAATGGAATAATTCTCAACCAACTAGAAAACCTTGATGAATACATGACTTGTATTGTTCACTCACATATAACGCACTGCGCTGGTATAGCGGAGATTCAACGGCCCTCTAAATCAATTCTCCCCTAAAGGTGAACCAAAGTTATAACATCACAATTTTGCTCCTTGAAGGACGGGGTGGTCCGCGCTTCAGTTACCCCTAGATTTATAATTTTGCAGATCATAGCGAACGTCGAGATACGACGAATCTTTAATTTTACTACCCACCACTACTATTTACGTTTGTCTTTCATCATTTTTTTTTATGATTATTGGTCTCTAGTATCGAACTAGAAAACATTCTGCAATAAACTTGAAGTTCGGATAAGCCAAGAGCGTTCACGGCGCTCCACAACTTAGGAAAATTTATACTCTTATCAAATCAAGCTCAAAGAAAAAAAAAATAGATAATATACACGCTTGAGGCAACAAAAAAATCTAGTTCAAAAAATGATCCTAGATGTGTCAGCTTTTGTTACAATCTGATAAATTCCGGGCGGTCAGTAGGAGGAAATTTTAATCAATGGGAATCATATTCTTATCCATTAAGCAGTGCTGCCACTACTGCTTGCACTTATATATTTTTATTTTCTTACTTCATTTGCAAGCAATAAATTTTATAAAATGATTATGCAGGTAAATCTACATATAATCTAAATAAATACAATATACATTTTGATTATAGTGCTATCTTATAATAAACAATATAATGCAATTTGAAATATTCGTATTTATCATTATTTAAACTGTAAATAATTAAATTCTTTTGTGCGTACCCTCTGAATGAATTATTAATAATAAACTCGCAGTATCAAATAATCTTTTTTTTTTTTTTTTTTTTTTTTTTTTAACAGTTTAACATTAATAAAGGAAATTTTAAACAATCTGAGCCCATAGACTGCAAAAATTCTACTTCGCTAAAAAAATAAAAATAAAAATAAAAATAAATAAAAAATAAAAAACAATAAATCTTATGTAAAGATAAGAAGTTCTAAAGATAATTACACATAGCCTGTATACCAATTTATGTATTATTCAATTGTACATTTTAGACGCTATCACACTTCAAATAGTTTCCGTCGATTGGCTGTAATGATAAAGAATTTTTCTGTGTGTCCCTGTAAAAGCTCTACAAGACCTACACTCAAAAAATTAATACCGTGCGTGTGATAGTGGCCTATAACGTACACTACCTTTCCATAAATGATCGGATACTTCCAGGTTTAGATGTTTTCTCAAATACTTTAAGAATTAATGGATGAAACACTTTCTATTTTCAGGAGTGTAAAGAACATGTTATACTTTACGCATTGCAATAAAAGTTTTGTTCCGAAAACAAAAGGGAGACCAGTAAAAAGGTAACAAAGAAATGGAAATGTTTGGAACCACAATGTAAAAAATCATACTCGAAATACATTCTAGCTGTAGCATGTACAGTCGGTAACAAAAGTATCCGAACACTAGCAAAAATCCCTATATATATATATATATATATATATAAAGAGTTAATACTGTTTTGTTAAATAAATCCTTGTCGAATCATGTTCTTAGTCAGTCTAAGAACATGACAAGGATTTATTTAACAAAACAGTATTAACTCTATTTTTTTTTATATAGGAATTTTTGCTAGTGTTCGGATACCTTTGTTATCAATTGTAATTCTGAAATTCTTTCTTAATTCCTATATAAATTCGTATGAAATTACCACATATATTTATGGAGATATAAATGTTTCTTTAAAAAAAATGTATATATATATATTTATTTATTTATTTATTTATAACAAACAGGGTATTAAACGCAGTGCAAGGATACTTGTAGAAAACTTGGCATACTTCTTTAGACACAGCATACTACAATCATGAAACAACAACAACAACAAAAAAAAATAATAATAAGCATTCAATGAAATATAATCATTTTTACTAAATGAATTTTAACTGAGCATGCGCAAATTTAAAGAAACTTCATTTCCGTAGTTTAATAGCCAATAGCAATGAGCTACTCATAGCAAAACACCAAACAAATATCATGCAAATACAAAATGCTATTACGCAATAGAATAGACTGGATATTAGTTTTTTTTTTTTTTTTTTTTTTTTTTTTTATTTAATAAGGAAAGTGGTATTGAGTAATTATCAGTATGTATTTACAATCGACGGACATTGTAATACCATTGATTGAATCAAAATAAAAATGTGATTGTGTGTGTGAGATAGAGAGGAACAGAATAAGAGTTTATCGCGTATAACTTTTTGAATATATATACACTATACTTGTTAAAGGGTTTCATATCTCAATGTATCTCAAGACTTTTGGCTATTAAATTATGGAAATAAAGCTTTGCTAGAGATTGCGCATGCGCAAATAATTTTTTTAAATAAAAATACTTATGTATCATTAGATACTTAATTTATTTTTATTCTGTTTAAAGTATGCTGTGTCTGATGTAGTATGACAAAATTCTCAAAAATGGCTTTTCACTGGTTTTGAAACTTTGCATGTTGCAGTTTAAAAAGTGGCCATTTTTTATATGACTTAAAAAAAAAAAAAAAAAAAAAAAAAATCATTATATCTCCACAAATATTTCTGGTATTCGCACAATATATATATATATATATATATATATATATATATACAGATAACACAATGGAGCCTTTTATCACATGCCACAGCTAGAACGCATTTCAAGCATTAATATTTACAGGGTGATACTAAACATTTTCATTTTTGTTTAATATTTACTCGTCCTCTTTTGGCATTCGGGACAAAACTTTCAATGAAATACGTGAGCAATTACTTATTCTTCACTCCTGAAATTTCAAGAATATTAGTTTTGCACTTTTAGGCATATTTGACAAAGCGACTGAAATAAAAAATGTCTGGTCATGTAAATATAGTTTAACATCAACTTTCAGTTTCAATCCAATAAGAAGTTTAACACTATTGCCCTTCAAATAATTAGTACCCATATGTCATAAAAATAGAGGACTTTTTGTCATGTCTCTGTAAAATTTTGAAAATACCAGACTCATCAAAACATTTAGAGTTCATGCGTTGGTGACCTATAACATGTATATAAATTTAAAACTCAATACCTTAATCGGATAAGGCCTTTAGACACTATCACGCTTTGAATAATTTTAGCCTATACGCCATAATTATAAAGAGCGATTCGTTATAACCTTATATCTATCTATCTATCTATCTATGTTGAAGCAATCGGAGTGCGGGCGCCAGTACAGGAAACCAGACGGTCACGTGATGAAAGAGAACCTTTTTTTTATTATTGTTATTATTATTTTTGCTCTCTCGGAAACATGTTCGTTTTCGGGAGTCAAGTAAAATCGTTCAGGTATTCATAATCTAATGGAATCATACCTGATAATTCTAATTTTATTCGTTAATCATTATTCGTTAAATCAAATCAAGCTTTTGTTTAATTTGTAGTCGATTCTAAAACCATGTGCAATCATGAACTATTCTCAGTGAAACTTTATTCTTTTACTTTGTGACAATTCATTTAAGTCATAAAAGGCATTCGAAATTCTTTAAATGTTATTCGATTAATTCTGTGAAATAATATTATGTGTTTGTTTCCACAACTCTTCTGAATAAGTTGTCATCTGTCTTACAATTCGTGAAGTCAAGAGAAAATGTGTTCAAGATTTGTGTCAATCACATATTCGGATATATTGTCTTGATATTCTGCAAGTCTGTTGATTAAATTCTAACTAGACTCATGCATAAAGAATTGACCTGCATAAAAAACATTTTACTCAAACGAAACTGAGTTTTAGCATGCATAATATTAAGGAAAAGCTAACTCACCTCTCTCCTGCATTTCCTGTGGTCGCTTGGAATAGATTTTAAGCCACACACAAAATAAAGATTAAATCATTGATTACTAATATACTGGAATTTAATAACAGCTATATATATTTAATATGTATTTGATATTCTTATTCTTATTCGTAATCATTTATTCTTAAAATGATTTATTTTTGTTCTTGAATGTTTGTTCTGTAATTCGAAGGCCTATAGTTATGTGTATTTAAACTTATATATTCTAAAATGCCGAAATTATCTAAGCAAGTTTTATTATTTGAAAATTTATGTAAGGAAATCGATAGTTTTAGAGATAGAGTAAAGGGGTGTAGTAAAGATGAACAATCTAAGGTTAAATTATTAAAAACCAAAGTTCAATCGTATGATCATGAAATTGCGTCAATATTTAAAAATTTATCCGCTAAAGAGAATGAGGATTATATGGATATGTATTTGAGATATAAGGGAGTGGTTTTTGATTTACTGGTGGAGTTAGAGGACAAAACAGAAGTAAATGCGTGCGATTCAGATACTCACGCGGAAAATAAAGATGAGAAAAATGGTAAATCCTCTCTTATTAAATTACCTAAATTTAATCTTCCAAAATTTTTTGGTGAAACCGAAAATTGGATTTCTTTTAAAGAAATTTTTAATTCGACAATTCTACAAAATAATCAATTATCCAAAATTGAAAAATTGCAATATTTACATTCTTCAGTGCGCGGAAACGCAGCTAAATTAATTCGAGGATTCGCTCTAAAAGAGGAAAATTTAGATCAATGTTGGGAAATATTAAATGAAAGATATGAAAATAAAAGACAATTAGCATTGAGTCAAATTAACAAAATATTTTCTATGAAAATTGTAAAGGCAAACAATGCTAAAACTTTACTTGAGTTATTAGATACTTGTAACGAAGCCGTCAGAAACTTAAAAACTTTGGGTTTAGATTCTAATGCGTTAAGCGACTTAATTATAATAAAATTCATGATGGGGAAATTGGATGAATCGTTAAAACAGAGATGGGAATTAATGTTGGACAGTGATAAATTGCCTGATCTTGATCTTTTTAGGAAATTCGTTGAGCGCGAAGCGCGCGGTGTTGAAGAGATAAAATGTAAACAAGACGTAAAATTCACTAATTCGAAAAATATACATAATGTACTGAGTACAATTGTGAAAAGGGAAAATACGTGCATTCTTTGTAATGAGCATCATCCGTTATTTAAATGTCCGACATTTAATTCAAAACCGGTTAATGAAAGATGGAAATTCGTTGAATTAAATAAATTATGTCAAAATTGTTTACGCCAAAATCATAGGCTGGAGAATTGTAGGATAGACATTAATTGTAAAAATTGTGCAGAAAAACACCATACATTGCTACATGTTTATGGTAGAAATATAAATTCTGAAAGGGCGAATCATGTATCGCCAGACATTTCGGTTTCAAATAGTGCTCAGTTTTATTCTAGTAATGTTTTGTTATCTACAGCACTAATTAAAATTAAATCGAATAAAGGCAAACTTATGCATTGTAAAGCTTTGATAGATAATGCTAGTCAAAATTCATTAATTACTAAGGAATGTGCTAAGCGACTAAATTTGCCCTTACGGAGCACGTCGCATAGTATATTAGGGATTAATTGCGTTTTAGCAGAAACTGCTCTTAACAACACAGAATTTAAATTCACTCCGCATTTTTCGTCGGAGTCATTTTCAGTCAGTGCTTTTATAGTTGATAGGGTTACCTCACCTCTCCCTAATTTCCAACTACCGCAACATGAGTGGCCACACATAAAAGGATTGCAACTAGCTGATCCCAATTATTTTGCTAGTGGTCCCATCGATATTCTTCTTGGGGCAGAATTAGTCGCCTCAATCTGCAATGGCAGTCCAATTCAAGGGCCAGCTGGAACTCCTACAGCATTTCCCACTAAATTGGGTTACCTCCTTTCAGGAAAAGTCGAAAGTCTTCATTTTACAAACTTAAATTTATGTCACCTCACTGTTGATGATGACTTAAATAATACATTGAAAAAAATTTTTGATTGAGAATCCACACAAAATGTAGATACAAAAAATTTAGAAAATGATCCTGTGGAAAATATTTATTTCACAAAAGCAAAAAGGAATACGCAGGGAAAATATACAGTTCATCTACCTTTTAAGCCAGATAAGGCACTAGGTGACAGTAAGTCAGGTGCTATTTCAAGATTTCTTTCCATTGAAAATAAATTTAAAAGTAATCCACAATTAAATGTGGAGTATTCGAATTTCATGAACGAATCTTTGGGTCATATGACAAAATTAAATCAAAACAAATTTAGTGAAACGCCACATTATTATTTACCGCATCATGCTGTGGTAAATGAAAACTCTGAAACAACAAAATTACGTGTAGTATTTGACGCCTCGTTTAAAACAACAAATAACAAATCTTTAAATGACATTTTATATATTGGTCCTAAACTACAGTCAAATATTTTTGACAATTTAGTAAAATTTCGAGCCAACCCTGTAGCGTTCAGTGCAAACATAGCTAAAATGTATCGGCAAATCTTAATTGAAAGGAAACATAGAATCTACCAAAGAATTGTTTGGAAAGAATCTCCCAATGACCAATTATCTTTTTACGAATTGAATACTGTCACCTACGGAACAGCTTGTGCACCCACTGTTAACTTCTGTATCCGAGCAGCTCCTCCTATCCCAGATACCAATTCTATGCATCATTCCTGTCCCTCACTTGTGGGTTTAGTGCAAAATGCTCGCATGTCTGATTTAACCCTTTACGGTGCCAAAAAAGGTGTCGACAATGTTAATCATAATTCTCTATCAATACAAGGTGAAAAATGTGATAAAACTCTGTCCCTAGAACCAGTCTCTACTCTTAAATCATCTGACATTCCAATTAACTGTCAAAAATTATCTGCTTATGAGTCTAATGTTTTCATAGAGGAAAATCTGTCTGAAAGTACTTCGATCATTGACTTTCCTGCGAATTCTCATTCACCTTTTTCAAGCTCTGTTAAAAGAGTACCGATTTCTGCGACTTTGAGTCCAAATCGTTTTATTGATATTCGAAAACACCTCCTGAGCTATAAAGTTGAAAATACCCTAAAAAATGAAAATACGATGTTAAATAAGGAAAATCTCGCACTTCAGAAAACTTTTGATAATCAAGATTCCCCTACTAAAGACCTCCACATCCATAAAATACCACCCATGTACCCTCTACATTCAGTTGCAGTTCAGGAACAATCCTTTGACAATACCTTTGTAGGAAGCTCTAAACCTCCACTCGCTCTCAATCTCCAAGAAAACCAGCAAATTTTGTTACCGGAATCCCACCACTTTACATCCTTATCCACCACACATTATCACTACTTAAGTGCTCATGCTGGTTCTAATTTAGTCTTATTTAATCTGGTTCTTATTCCAAAAAACTTTCGGATCTCTCACGGGCGATCCACTGTTAAACCAGTCATGAGAGAATACTTGATTTATCTTCGTTTGGCAATGAAGTCTATACTACCATTAAAATTGCCAGAAACCTCACTAACTTTCATGTTTTTAAGTCTCTCTTCTAGGTGTAATTTTCTTATACAGGCGAAAAAGACATTTTGGAGAAGGTGGACTAAACAACATATGCAGAGCCTCAACCAACAGCCAAACCAAGCAAATATGTCAAGCAACTTGTCATCCCTGTTCCAAGTATGTCGACTCCTGCCCCGGTGCCTTCCCCGCCCGCGCAGTATGTTGAAGCAATCGGAGTGCGGGCGCCAGTACAGGAAACCAGACGGTCACGTGATGAAAGAGAACCTTTTTTTTATTATTGTTATTATTATTTTTGCTCTCTCGGAAACATGTTCGTTTTCGGGAGTCAAGTAAAATCGTTCAGGTATTCATAATCTAATGGAATCATACCTGATAATTCTAATTTTATTCGTTAATCATTATTCGTTAAATCAAATCAAGCTTTTGTTTAATTTGTAGTCGATTCTAAAACCATGTGCAATCATGAACTATTCTCAGTGAAACTTTATTCTTTTACTTTGTGACAATTCATTTAAGTCATAAAAGGCATTCGAAATTCTTTAAATGTTATTCGATAAATTCTGTGAAATAATATTATGTGTTTGTTTCCACAACTCTTCTGAATAAGTTGTCATCTGTCTTACAATTCGTGAAGTCAAGAGAAAATGTGTTTAAGATTTGTGTCAATCACATATTCGGATATATTGTCTTGATATTCTGCAAGTCTGTTATTAAATTCCAGTATATTAGTAATCAATGATTTAATCTTTATTTTGTGTGTGGCTTAAAATCTATTCCAAGCGACCACAGGAAATGCAGGAGAGAGGTGAGTTAGCTTTTCCTTAATATTATGCATGCTAAAACTCAGTTTCGTTTGAGTAAAATGTTTTTTATGCAGGTCAATTCTTTATGCATGAGTCTAGTTAGAATTTAATCAACACTATCTATCTATATCTATATATATATATATATATAAGTGCTATATTAACCAAAATCTATACAATTTGGGCGATCGTGATTTATAACACGCATATCAATTTTCAATTCATTCGAATAAGGCATTTAGATACTGTCGCACCTGAAACAATTTGAGCCCATAGGCCATATTAATAAATAATTTTTCTTTGTGAATCTGTAAAAATCTATGAGCGCTAGATTCACCAAAATCTATACAATTTGTGCGATCGGGACCTATAACATGTATAGCAATTTTTAGTTCATTAGAATAAGGAGTTTAGGCGCTATCACACTTTAAATAATTTGAGCCCATAGGTTTTAAGAGCACTTTGTGTATGTGTGTGTGTGTGTGTGTGTGTGTGTGTGTTCCTGTAAAAAACGGAAGAAAAAAAAACTATCTGTGCTGGATAAACCAAAATCTATACAGTTTGTGCAAAGGTAACCTACAGTATTTATAAAAGTTTTCAGTTCAATCAAATAAGGCATTTATTTGATTGAGCTAAATTGTTCGATTGTATTTAGACTGTATCGCACCTTACGCAATTTGAGCCCCTAGGCCGTAATAATAAAAAATTTTTCTTTGTATCTCTGAAAATAACTATATGCGCTAGATTCACCAAAACCTATACAGTTCGTGCTACGGTGATCTATAACATATGTGCCAGTTTTCAACTCATTCGAACTGAGCGATTAGATACTCGTGTTCACTTACATACATAAGCACATACAAACACACACACACACATGCATACATCACCGTAAATTAGCAAATACCAACTAATTGGACCTCAAAAGATAAAGATACACAAAAATTTCAAAGTCGATTTTTTGTCATGATTACAAAACGTTCCTTACATATATGTATGCTCGGAAATTAATAATTTTAATGATATATTGTAAATAAATAAAATATTTCAATCTTTTTAATATATTGCATCTTGTAAAAATTTCAGTTTTCTAAAAACTTTTCTAAAACTTTTATATATATATATATATATATATATTTATTTTTGATTAATATTTGGCAAAAGATTTTTTATAGTATTATTAAAAAATTTATATATATTATGATTCTAAACTGCTGTTCACACTTAATATATATAGAAGTAAATGCACTTTTAAAATCGTAAGATGCTTAAACTGATATTGTTTTTACAAATCCGAATCATTAAAAAAAAAAAAAAAGAAAAAACACGCGGCGGTTCACATGAAATATTTCCAACTGTACTCGTTCATTATGACGTTTAATTTTTGAAAGTTATTATCTCTGTAATTGACCTTGTGGAAATAATCTAACAAAATATAACTTTATATATATATATATATATATATAATTATTTGCTTTATTTATAAAAGTGGAGGAGTTAAACAATTTCTTTTGTCTAGCTCTGTATAATATCTAAAGTTTTCGTAACCACCATATAGTGTACGAAAGTATTATCATAACACAAAAATATTTTAATGAGTAATTTCCAATTAAATCGTGTACTATTTGTGAAAAAACGTTGTGTTACTTTCTCAGCCAATAAATTAATCTAAGTAAATTTTATTCCACTGTAGAAACATTTTATGTTTCGAAAAAAAAAGTGTATTTAAGGTAAAATACGTAACCTCACCAAAAGCCAAAGCCCATGTTATTGTATGGGAAATTTCATTTTCCAAAATTGTTCATTAACTAATTTATTTTTCTAAGTTTTGTTTTCTCATTCAAAAAAATCCGAATAAACGTTAAATTAATACCCGTTTTTTAAAATTTATATATATATATATATATTTTTTAATTTAATATTCCTGTTATAGCTGAAGAATGTGAAAAATGTGCTTAGTTAATTTTTTGTACTTCCGAATTTAAAAATAAAATGTTAAAAGAAATTATTAATAGTTTGTTTTATTTTAGATATTTAAAAAGTTTCGCCTGTCAAACTAATATTTGTAACAAAAATTAACATAATATAGATTACAGAATTCAAAAGCATAAACTATGTATAAATTTATTTAAAATTTCAATCACTGAGATTAATTTAGAAAATAACTTTATATCCTCAAATCATTTACCTGCATATGTTTAAAAATCATAAAATTAATATACTAGGATCTACTGTTAAATTACCAAGTGGTTTCCTATCTTCATTGAAATTCTTTTCTTGGCTAATACTTTACCCAATATTATCAGCGATAAATGCAATGAATCAAGTAGAAGGAAAAGCATATTCAATTTTCAAGAATTTATATCTCTTAAGATAAAGAAAAGTCGAAGTTTTTGATGTCGTAGATTATCGATTTAAATTTATTTCTGAAGCTTTCGAAATATATTTTAGCCTGTTATTAATTGAATTTTCGATAAGCTTGGCATATGCAAGTAATTTAATATCAAGTTCGATTTATTTTATCTTAAGTGAGTTTATTTAAGAAATGGAGATATTTTAAAATTGGAAATTTCAAGGCACGCAAATTTGTAATGCATTTCTTTAGATATTGCGTTACGGATAATGAAAACTGATAGTAATATCTATTCATATGAATTTTGGAAATTCGTAAAGAGGTTATCTCGAAAAATTCAAATTATGATTTTTAACTTTTTAAATAACGATAAATTTCTAAAATAGGTATCTCATATTAAAAATGTTTTTTTGCACATTAATAATAATAAAAATAAAACATCCTGTATCTAATAAATACTTTAATCAAGTTGTTTTTCTTTTTACCTTTTCAGTAAAATAATATTATAGTTTTAAAAAATTAAAGAACACGCTTTTATAGAAATGTGAACTAAAAAGCACAAAATCTTAGTATTAAAATGCAGGATAAGAGAAAATCGTGTGAGTGACACACCATAATACTTACATACATTTAAATCTTTAATTAAAATAATTTAGAATTAAACAAAAACCATTTTTAAAAAATCTTCCCTGACTGGGATCGAACGCTAGACCTTTAGGTTCGTAGCGCGGAGCTATACCTCAACGCCACGGTGTTCACGTAGGGAAAGTCTTTTTTTTACAATATAGATTTTTTGTTTGCTCCCAGAGCGGTTACAAACATGCAAACATACATACAAACATACATACATACATACATACAAACATACATACATACATACAGTTGAAGCTAATAAAAGCTGGTTAAAAATTGAAAAGCATGTAAACAGCTATAACGGCACTTAAATTCAAGTATGTAATATTTTAACTCGTTCATTGCCAAGCTAAAAAGTGAAATTTTGAAAAAATAGAAAAAAAAATGTGAAATTTTACTGATTCCAAGGTTTTTAGTGTTGAGGTACTTGTTAGCAAGCTCTTTGACGCCAATAAAATCCTCAGATTTCATCGAAACAACAGTAAAGGGGTTTTTTACACATGCAGTAGCAACAACATGTTCAAGATCTTTTGGGACAATTGCTTTGCATGTTTTGCGCCGCTTTTCAATGAGACCGAAGTCCCGGTCGCAGCCGTGTAACTATGTCCACTAACCAAGAACTTAAAATCTATTGAGCGATAAAACCCTTTTTTTACCAAGTAAATTACTGCCATTAAGTCGAAATGGTTCTTGTTTTGTGCTCCACAGTTGTCACACCATAAAACTAACCTTCTTCTTGTTAACAAGGCCTCAGAAGTGGCAACCTTAAAGAAGCAAGATGATGTCTCATTGGCCCCTCGACCACCAATCCCTTCGTGCCACATACACATATATGCAGACCCATGGTTACTCACATGAATTCCCAAGTTGTAACATGAGAGCCGCCGGCAGTAAAAAATATCACTGTGTGTGAGCATTGGTACAAACATTACTTGTTGCAAGTCCATACATAAGCAGTTATTATTACTAATTGGAAGTTGTGATGATACAATGTCTTCCTTCATACACGGTTGTGCTTTTTCTGCTTTTCTATGGTGTAACTCCTGCTTTACTTTTATGGCATTTCTGGCTTTTTCACTGACAGCCGCTTCAATTTCGACTTTAAACAAGTCACATTTCTTACAAGTGTCTGTAGCTAAACATTTGAATTTTAGTTTGGGAAAGACTTGTTGAAAAACTTGAGCATAGTATTTGTAAGTTACTTGAGTTGTTGGATTTTGGGCTTTGAAAGATAAAAACATGCGGTTTTTGTTTAGGTCCGGGGATAGAAACTCATTTGTTGTTCTGTTACGGGAATAGTGGCTTTCATACCTGGGAAACGAGTTAATGTGGTGCCGAACTAGATTTCTCTCATTTTCTGTGAACTTAACTTTATGTTCATGTGAATGTGGATTCTGACCTCTAGTATCTTTGTAAACCAAGCAACCCTGTTTCTTTTTTGTTTGAAGAGTTTGCAGTTTCCTGGGAGTTAGTCCGAAAATCTGAAGAAATGTTTTACTACACACTTGAACATTTTTACCCGAACCATCTGGCACACAGTAAGCAAAACTGCAAGAACGCCTACTTTCCTCTGGGTCATCGTAATTTCCATGACGCCTACGGCCGACAGGTACAAGTTGTATATGGTTTAGTAAGTAGGTACCTTGGTTTTGTTCATTAACTTTGTAAAAATCCATGAACAGTAACTGTTTATGGTCATGAGTCAAGTTTTTACAAAAGTACTTATAAGAGCAAGTGGCGACATCAGGGGGGGGAGTTGGTTTACCAGGTACGTTTTTTCCTTTACTAGTCGTATAAGGCAGTCCTTTTTCTCGTGCTTTCCTCCTCTCTTTTCGAACGTGGGCTTTCTTCGGCGGAGGGGTTTGATTTTCACTCATTTTGAAATAACAGCAAACGTAAACTTTTCACAAAACACACACTATAACAGCAAAAGCGCACAAACTATTCTCAGTACGCGAAAACGCAGGAACTACGAAACGCTTGTTATTCGCACTCGCCAAAACAACTACTGCAATGGAAAGGCACTGTAACGAAAGCACCTGGTCTTCTGACATTTCCGGCCTGCGCGCGGCTGTGAAGATCGTTTTTTTTGTTTGTTTTCTTCCCCCTCCTACCCTGCCGGTAGAAAATGGCACTTTCATCATGGCTGGTGGCACTTTCAGCCTTTCCCACTGACGGCCAGCGGGCACTTTCACGGTGCTGCTCCTTGCAACTGCTCTAGAAACCTAGTAGGAATTTTTCTGGCACTTTGGACCTTCTCTAGGTTATTGGCAATGTCGTTCACAACACATTCCATGCAAAAAATCGATTTTTTATTTTTTGGCACTTTCAGCCTTTTCCATTTCCCCTACACAATTTTTAAAATGTCTACTGACTTGTGGTACACCTTGTGTTCCGCTTATAAACTTGATGGCGACGTCCACGCGATAACGTGTGATTGGCCGTTTGGTGAGAGCACATCACGCGATATCGCGTGTTTGGCAATTAACGCGGGAAACGTTGTTTATAATTAATTTTGTTCTATGAAAATCCAGAAATGATAATTAAAATTGTTTGAAAATTTTCTTAACACTGAAATTATTAATGTGTTTCAAATCGTTGAAATTATTTAGGTATTATCTTTTAAGCAGGGTTCAGACAATTCTTAATTTTACATATCCCTAAATTACCGTAGAAATATTTTTCATAAAATAAGTGTATAATTTTAAATTTATTTTAAGATTAAAGAATAATGGTAGAGCAGTCATTGAAAAACATGCGTGGTTCGACAAACTCTCTCTCTCTATTTTTTTTTTTTTTTTTTGTGATACTACTTCTGAGTACATGTAATATTCCAAATGACTTCTTCAAACAATATACAGGTTGGTCACATACAAATGTTTATAGTTAAACTACCGTTATAAACTGTAAAATGACGCTAAACGAGTGGTTGTATTTTGGGATATATATATAGGATTTACTTATCTTAAGAAATCCTACTCAGCACTTAGCTCATATAGCAATTTTATTCACATAGAATTAAACAATAAATACGTTCTATTTTTTACATTACTACCTTCATACATACCAAAATCCATAGAACTTATAATAAGCTTTATTTTTAAATTACTAGTGCGACTGACTGTTGGTATCTCAAGATCGTGATAATATATTGTCTTAAATAGTTAATTGAATTAAGGATAATCTATTGTCAATGGTTTCGTTACAAAAATTTATTCTACATATATATATATATATATCATAAAATATTAACCATGTGATATTTTGGATGAAGGAAAAGCAAACTTAACGATCGGAGATTTTAAAAAATATACACAAGGTGAAAAAGGAAAAATAATTATCATTAAAGTCTAAAACTGTTTATGCATTTTGCATATATATATATATATATATATATATATATATAATAGATAACGTAATAAAATTTAATCTTAAAATTTAGCAATTAATAGAACTAAAACAATAACAGCACACTAAAATATAGAACTGAATTTAACATAGAGGAAAGAATGACACAAAAAGTTGCGATATAGATAAGGAACCATTGAGTTACCATATTAACTTAAAATACTTACGCCGACCTGAAGGATAATAAAAAAGGACCATTAAACTTGTGAAAGAGAAAAAAGATAAAATATATATATATATATATATATTATTAAACACTCCGTATTTTATGGAAAGTGTCACCTAGTTAGCATTTCTTGAATTACTTGAACTTAACAAATTTATTGGTAATACGTACAATTATTTTAACAAGAGGATACTATTTTTAGTAAAGGTTAACTATGGATTTATACACTTAACCTTCGCTATAAACATAAATAAAAATAAAAATTTATATATCTAATCATTATAGTTATAGATAACTACCCAATATCATAAACTCAATCATTTAAATCGATAATAATCAATAATTTAAATTAAATATGATATTTATTCTTCATGTATATTTTTATTGTTAATACTTAAAATTTTTTATATCCCATAGTATTAATTTTGATGATACAAACGATGGATAAGATTAAATGTAATATATTTACATAGAAAACAAAATAAAAGTAACATTCTATTTCATATAATACTAATTTGTTAGTAAAGTTTTATTTCGTGAGAAAAGATGTGGTTATCATGTTAATTCCTCTATTACACAATTAGGTTTATTAAGGGTAAGTATCTCATTTCACGTTAAGTGAAGCGAAAGATACGGCATACTATTAATATTAAGTACTTGAGAATAATTAACTTAGCGTATGATCCAGTTACCTTAAATTAATTTTCTTCTTTGGGTAAAGTATTATTCATAAGATAGTTTAATCTAATTGATAATCTATTCACTGAAGCTCGCAGAAAAAGTTTCTATTAAATAAATTTTTAAGAATATTTTTGAAAAAAAAAAAAAAAAAAAAAAAGATCTTTATATCTGTCTATTTACGCATCAACGTTTTAGCTATGTGAATCCTATAAGCTTGCTAAATATTGTTTTAATCAAGTAAGCTCGTCTATAAATATAAATTCAATAACTGTTTTCTCGTCTAAATTTTCAAGTATGTTAAATATTAAGGCAAATATACTTTAAATAAAAAATTACTAAAATGTAAAAAAATAAAATAAAAATTAAATAAAAATTAAAACTACATGTTTATTTTAAAATAAGAAAAAAAAAATATTGATATATATAAATTTATAATATAAATATTATAATTTCATTCATACTAATGCATCAATATTTTATCTATGTCAATCTTATAAGCTTGCTAAATTTTTGTTTCTATCAAGTAAGCCCGTCTATAATTATATTTGTTAAAACATTTTACTGTCTAAATTTTAATATATTTTTTAAATGATGAGAAATTTAAACTTTTACTACCCATATAGCACAGAAAGTTTCAGTTATGTTGCAAAAAGCTAACAATCCTTCAAAAACGTAACACGTTTTAATATACTCTCTGATACCTTTCTGAAACATTCGCCCTTTTTGATTTTCTATCTGTTAAATGATTGTAACGTTTCTGTTACGTATCTGATTTTTTGTTACGATCGCGGACATTTCTACGTTTTTGAAACTAATCGGAAAGCAATCTGAACTTTTTTAAACGTTTCGGAAATGTTTATAATGTTTCAGTGTTATATGATTGTTACGTTTCTGGGACATTTTGTGCTGTTAGGGTAGATAATCACTAATATAAAAAAGGAAAATATAACTTGTTCTTTATCCTAAAATATATATATATATATATATATATATATATATATTTTTTTTTTTAATATACACTGCTGGACATCCAAAGTGCAACGTAAAAAAGGAATGCAATTATCAGAATGATATTTTTGGGGCACATACATTATAGTAAGATGAACAATTGATTAAACTTTCTGGAAATTTGGAGTAATATATTCTGAGAAATCAGTACATGAAGCAGAGACCGTGGGGGCAACTGTACTTATCATCTGCCTAGGATTTGAATCCTACGCCGATTGGATGACATGTACATGTACACTATTCCATGAAGCTTCAACACGATGCCACAGTTCATCGATTAAAATTAATTATGAGTGTTAGCGTACCAGTCTCTTTCCAATAATTAAACAGTCATTTTAATTTGTGCGTGAACAGGCGAACGTTCTGGCCAGAACAACAATCGAACGTATTCTGCATTAAGGAAGGTCCGGACAACACGGGACCTTCTGCATTAAGGAAGGTCCGGCGACTTGCTGTTCTGCATTCTCCTCCTTAGCTGTTGGGCTACAGTTCTCGAATATGGGGCAAAACAACTCGTCCTTAACTCGCCAGAAATATAATGGCCTCTATTCCGAGTACCTAGAAGGAGAGTAAGAGGTGTTCGAGACATGTATCCAATGGTACCACATCCCATCACTTCAGGTGGTGACCCAGTATGCGGTTACTCTAAAACTGCATAACTGACATGCGCGTTTTAAATGTGTGATTAAAGATGAACCTGGCACAGGAAAGTGTGATGACGCCTTTTCAGACAAATCACCATCCTATTTACAGCATCAAGAATGGCACATCCGTATTTGGTGACATTGTGAATTATGTACATTGCCATCTGGCATTCGGCATCGTTATACTGGCCCATCACCGTGAGTAATGGTATGGGACACCTATGGATATATGTCTCTGTTACCTCTTGCTTCCCTTTCCCAGCATTCTTAATATCGGCTATTACACTTCGGATGTGTTAAGGCCCATCGCGCTGCCGTATATTCTGGCCTCCATTGCGCAACATTTAGGAAAGGCAATAAACAACCGTAAGTTGTCCTTGTTTTTCGGGTCTGTATTGATATAGCATGTGTTTGACTATTGCTCTGGAATGCGGATTTTTCTGATCTGGGCCCAATAAATATAATGACTGTTTAACCATTAAAAAGCTACTGGCACGCCACCACTTAGCAGTAGCTACGTTCCCAAATCTGTGCCTTTGTGTTTAATCTTTATAGAATGTACACGTACATGACATTCAACCGCTATTTGATTCAATGCCTAGGCATATAAGTGCTGGTTTTGCTCACAGAGATTGATTTTTTATGTACTGTATTCTCAGTAAATATTAGTCCAAATTTCCTGAAATTTTAATCATCTGCCTACAATAATAAAAATATTATTCGGATAGTTATATTCTATTTTGGTGTTGCAATTTTAATGGCAAGCAATGTATAAATTTATAGTATAAATAATATAATTTTACTCATATTTAACTTCTGCTGTGAACAATATACTCCACTGCGTTTCAAATTTGGTTTTATACAATAGAACTTTGTATTCTTAATGGATTAATGACAATCTCAGAAGTAAAACATAAAGAAAAATTAAAATTAAAATGTACCTGATTTTTTTTTTTTTTTTTTTTTAAGCCTCAATTTTCTCTTGTCATCTCTTAATATAATATAGATAAAGAGTTACTTCATTCGAAATCTTTGGTCTGTAATTAATTAGTTTAAGGATTATCATTTTAACGGAGTTGACATTAGTTACCGAATTCCTTATTCACGGAGTGGACCCTTTTGAAATTTCAGAAAAAAAGTGGGAGAAAAAAAAATGTTAGTGCCCTTTAGCAGTGAGTACACAAATGAAAGAATGGATAAAATTTATTTATCAACTACATGTGAATTGTTTCTTTAACTGCATTTATTTATAATGGAATTTAAACGTTTCGACACTATGGATTTATGTCTAATTCCTGGATAAAAGTCTGTTCACGGGATGAACATTTCATTTTTCTTTTTATTGTGATAGGAAAAAAAAATAGAAATGTAATTTAGTGGTAATGTTTCGTTACATTGCAACTATTTTGTACTTTTAAATGCTTTGCAATATGATTTCTACCATTTATTTTTGTAATAACTATTTTTTTTTTTCATATACACTGTCTATAAATAAATATTTCAGAATTTTCGAATTTAGATTTTTATGAGATATGTAGAGAGATTCTTGAGGATTTATATTGAAACTTTGGGAGTATATAGAACACGTTACGTTTCATACATCTGAGTAAAAGTTTTGTCCTGAAGAGGAAAAGGGAACAAGTAAAAAGATAAACAAAAATCAAATTGTTTTGGATCACCCTGTAAAAGGTAATTCTTAAAAAGCGATTTAGCAGTAGCGTGGGATTATGATAATTTTTCTAATTATCTGTATAAAGTTTTACGAGGCTACCACATGTATCCATTGAGATATAAAGGTTTCTTTAATAAACGGAAAAAATAAATAAATAAAAAAAACGTTTTTAATTTTAATACGCTGGGTATTAGACCCAGTGCAAAGCCATTTTTAGGAAATATGGCATAATGCATCAGACAAGTTATACGATAATCAGAGTGTAAAAATGTTAAATATGTTATGAAATATGAAATTTTTAACAAATAAATTATAATTACGTATGCGAAAGTTTAAAAAAAAATCATTTGCATAATTTAATAGCCAAAAGTATTGAACTTCTTATATGAAAGCCCCAAGCAAATATCGTGTAAATTCAAAATGTTATGAGAGATAGAATGAACAGAATTTCAGTTCCTCTCAAAATAAAAGCTAAACTATAAGGGTTTTACTCACATTTTTATTTTGAGTCAATCAATGCCCAATGGTAATACAGTGTACGGTGATTGTAAATAAATATTGATAAAACTACCTATCATCATCTTTTTTTTTCTTTTAAAGGAACAGAATTCTGTTCACTACATAACTCATAACTTTATGAATTTACACGATATTTGTTTGGGGTATTCATATAAGAAGTTCTGTACTTTTGGCTATTAAATTATGCAAAAGAAATTTTTTAAGAGCTTGCTCATGTGTAGATAAAACTACTTAGTAAAAAATGCTCATATACTCATAACTTTATGAATTGCTCATAATCATGCTACATAACTCATAACTTTATGAATTTACACGATATTTGTTTGGGGTATTCATGTAAGTAGTTCTGTAGTTTTGGCTATTAAATTATGCAAAAGAAATTTTTTAAGAGCTTGCTCATGTGTAAATAAAACTACTTAGTAAAAATGCTCATATACTCATAACTTTATGAATTTACACGATATTTGTTTTGGGGTATTCATAAGTTGTTCATAAAGTTGTTCATAAAGTGTTGAGTTATATAGCACATAACTCAAAACTTTATGAATTTACACGATATTTGTTTGGGGTATTCATAAAAGTAGTTCTGTACCTTTGGCTATTAAATTATGCAAAAGAAATTTTTTAAGATCTTGCTCATGTGTAGATAAAACTACTTAGTAAAAATGCTCATATTTCGTAAGATATTTAGATTTTTTAATTCCGATTACAGTACGTTATGTGTAATGTATTTCGCCGAGTTTCCTAAAAATTCTTTTGCCCTGAGTTGGCCATTTGGTATTTTTTTGCAAATTAAAAAAAAAAAAAAAAAAAAAAAAAAAAGTTAAATCTCAATGAATATATGTGGTAATCGAATAAAACTTTATACATATGATTAGAAAATTTTTCACAATCGCATGTAATGACCAAAATTCATTTTAAGTATTATGTTTTACAGGGAGATCCAAAACGTTTTGATATTTTTATCAATTTTTCACTACTTCCTTTTTTTGCTCCAGGAAATCTTTAGCTGAAATGTATGATATATGATATGTTCTCGATATTCCCAATGTTTCAAGATAATTCCTTATGAAATTTCCACATGTTTGGCAAAATGTCTAAATTCGAAAGTATCCTAATACTTATTGGTAAATAGTGTATTAAAAAATTCTTTCATATTTGAAGGAGAAAAAAATGCGATATTTTATAAATGGATACAAACGAATTTTCCGTTAAATAATTCAAAATATGTGAAATCATTATCATGGGAATTTTTTTATTGTATTTTACAAAAAAAAAAAAAAAAAAAAAAAAAAAAAAAAAAACCTGTTTTACACATATTTTAGAAGTTAGTTCAAATTACGTTAAATGAGTAATGAAATTAATTTATTTTCGTCTACGGATCCAACCAATTTAAAATAGAAGCTATAGTTAAAAATCTTAAATCAAAATATAATGCATGAAAATGAATTAACTGGAAAATTTACATTATAGACAGTATATAATTAAGAAGTTAAATATTAACACACCATATACAGCTGTATACTAAATATAAAAATATATAAATATGTATATTTAATAGTTTAAAAATATATGCGTGTACAGTTTTACACAAAATATATACTTTATTTTAAAATTTTAAAATATGAAACAATTCGTTTATAAGTTTACTAAAGGTATTTTTTAAAATCTGATTTGAATTTAGAAAACTGTATTTTAATAAACATCAAACCACATGTCATATATAAATGATAAATTGTCCAATATTTCAAGCAGAAAGTATTTTGCATATGGAAAAAAAATGTATTGGAAAGTATCCAAAACATTTTAAACTTCCTCTTCTTCGTAATTTTCAAAGATTAACCTTATAAAATCCCATCTTAGAGATTTACAATTTTTAATTTTTTTTTTATGATTTATCAGTTTTCTTTTAAAAATAAATAAAAAATAAAGCAATATTATAAAGGTGCGTAATGCCAAAATAATTATCGTATAATAATAATAATAATAATAATAATAACAATAATAATAATAAATAATTAAATAAATAAATAAAGCTCTGACCTCAACCCGATATTTAAAATAAAACTTATTATTATTATTATTATCATCATTTTAATACTAACCTAAAATTCTAAAATCAGTAAGTACATATGTAAGTACGTATATGTAAGTACGTATATGTAAGTTTTAAGCCTGAAAAGGCGTGCATATTTATAAATGAAAATTTATTGAAAATTTTCAAAATACGAACAGAAGTATAGACATTAAATATATATATATATATAATGAGCTGATTAAAAAAAATAATAATAAAATAAATAAGTATATATATATATAGAATTTATACACCCACATATATGAGGTACGTTCAAATAGAAACCGAACTTTTACTGTATCAGCTTTATTGCTTATTATACAACATTTTAAGCAATTTCTCCTTCGAAATAGTCCCATCTACTGACAATACAACGTTCCCATCGTTTTTCCATTTTTGGAACGTCTCCTGGAACGCATTTTGTGGGACGCAGGTTTCTCGTCGCATTGTCCTGTATCTTCTCTATGGTTTGTGAAAGCGTGTTTTTTAGTTTGGGAAACAGGAAAAAGTCTCCTGGGGCTAGGTACGGACACTACGGTGGATGAAGCACAGCGGGAATGCGGTGTTTTGCTAGATAGCTGCAGACAAGGAGTGACGCGTGAACTGATCTTCAAGCTCCTTCATTGTTACTTTGTCACTAATCCAATGAGCAGGCTGTACACGTGCTTACTTCAGCGGCTGTGGTTAGCTTGATAATTTTTCGAGCGACACGAGGCAGTTTGTTGATTAAACCTACTGCTAGGTGCGCTTAGTAGCCGCAGTGCACACTCTCTGCTGGTTGGCGCGCTATTTTAAAAGGTTGGTTTCGTTTAGAACACGCCTTGTATATACACTGGTTCTCATAATTATAAGGACACCCGTTTTGAAAACACTGAACACTATTATTTAAACAAATATATTTTTTATTAATTTGAATTTCCTTAATAGACTATATTTGAGAAGTTTTATGGTTTTTCTATCTTATAAAACTTTAAATTTGGTCAAATGGGTGATTTTTGTGGTGTTCACAATTATAAGAATAGCTCGAATCTTAGTCATTTTTTTTTGTCAGTTATTCTTTAAATTAATATTTTATGGGGTCTCTTTTTAGGGTGAGACAGTCAAACATTCTCTCTGGTATACATATACTTTTTTTTTTTTTAAGATTTAGTTTCAATATCATTTCACACATCATAGATGATATTCTGAATACATTTAAACTATTTAAAATTATTTTCCACTTGAATGCACTTTTCTAATATGATAGGTTAAGGTTCTTTTCAAATTTTAGGCCAATGGGAAGGCAATAATACAGAAGTTTCTTTCTTCAAACTATTTACAATTGCTCTAGAAGTAGAGCAAAAATGTAACTCTTGTTGAAAAAAATGTTATTACCCCCCAAAATCTAACAAAAATCTGAGAATTCCACGTTTCAAATTTGCGGATATTCTCTTGATTTTCATAATAATAGAAAATAATTACTAAATTCCTTCTGCCTTCAGTAGACATAGCTCCCCAGAGCACCATAGATCCACCTTTAAAATGCCCGATTCATATCTGCTGTTAAAAAATCTGCTCTGTCTTTTGCTATCTTCATATCGTGCCAGTAACTGTTAAAACGATTTGGCTAATCAAGAATAAAATGTCTTTCAGCCGAAAATGCAACATTTTACCATTTAATATTGTCTTTATTCAACTTTAACACAGACGTGATTTCCCCCATTGAATGCTTATTGCTTATTACAGGTTTTTTATTCATTTTAACATATTAATAATTATTTTAAACGTGCATAAATGTGGACCCCCAACCTTTCGTTAAAAATTACGAGCAAATTCAGCAGCAGTCATTATGAGTAGATCAGTAAGAGGAATTGTGAGTCTTTGATGTCTGTAAAACAACTCTGATTTTGCATCAGATCTCTCTCTTATCGAACCAACAGTTCAATGTTTGATCACATTTCCTTCAGCAATTTTATATCTTCGAATTTCATTAGAAATTCGGCAGATTTAAATTATACTTTCACTTAAAAAACACATTTATCATACTTCACTATTTGAACGTCCTTTTTTTCGAGGGATTATCAGTAATGTCCGTCCAAGAAAAATTGAATGCTAATATATGAATTAATCTAGCCCAGTAGTTAACAAATTCGCATGTCAGTTGTAATTTAATCGCTTGTAAGTTAAATAAAACGAAAAAATCTTGATTGTCCCTATAATTATGAACATCTAAAAACGTGGAGAAAAAAACATTCTGCATTCTTTTTTATTAATTTTATTTCATATAAAAAAATATATATATAGCAGTTTTGTTTTTTAGAATACTAGATATATTGAGTGCACTTAGTATAATCTTGTTCACAATTATTTTTACATTAGTTATTTCAAAACATAAAGTGTCCTTATAAATATGAGAAGGAGTGTATATGGTAAATTTGTTGTACCTCTGACAATGTTTCTTTGAAAAGAAAGTCTTTGGCGCTAATCAATGTCATTTTATAATTATTAGTGCATAATTCCTTCAACAGAGAGTTTCTATATCTTACGGGGAACTGTACCAGTAAAAAATAAATCTGGGAAATTAACACATCACATTTAAAAAATGCAGCTAACATTTTTGTAATGTTTAACGCAATGATATTTTTGCCATTGTTGCCAGAAATAAACTAACATAGAATTTATAATGCTAAAAAAGATGCTAGAGCTTTTGAAAATGATTATTCTCTTTCTCTCTTGTCATCAACCTTAAAATGTTATCTTGAATTATTACATTTCTGAACATACGTAGTTGCTGTCCGTTTGAAGAGTTAAACAAATCAACAATCCTGATTTTTTTTTTTTTTATTAACATTTTAACTTTTACTTCTACATTTTTTGAAATAATATATATATATATATATATATTTTTAATCAGTAGTTTACACAATCTGGAAGATGAAAGAATGCTTTATGTATATATATATATGATTACTACTTTTAGGTATTAGGAAGCATTATTCCCCCTTTAGGTTTATTGATTCCTGGTAACTGTAAAACATTTGGGTTTCATGGAGTTCTTCTTGATTTTATCGGAACATTTGATCCCTTAGGCTGGGTGGTTGTAAACATATTCCATAGTTCTCTTAATATTGTGTAAAATATATCAATTCGGAAAAAAATTGAGTACTAAAACATAATGAGTTTTGCAGCAATATCCGAATCGCAATTTTTGATGAAAATATAATCCAGACGCATATCTGTCTCAAAATTGTGAAACCAAAGACATTTAAAAAACATAAATTGTAAACAGAAAATATAGCACTAAAAAAGTAGCGATAAAAATATATTTGGCATTTACGTAGAATTAATATATCTGCTTATTACGACCCTACAAAAAACAAGCGTCAACCAATGTATTGTCGGAACAGTGACAATTCGAACAAGGCAAATACCAGGTAGATTATGTCGACAATAAATGATTTTCACTTCATTCTGAGATGGAATAATGACCCTCAGGCTGTCCACAGCCGTACTAGATCACTCCTTTGCACCAATGTGACAACGTCATGAAAGCAGTCATTACAATCGATGATTTCTATGGAAATGAAACTAGCTCTTGTATTGCTGCAAGCCCACTATAACTAGCAGACGCATTGTGCGGAATCTTTTGATCATTGCAATTTTGTTATGGCCGCTAGGTTCTAACATTGATGATTTATTCAAAAACGAAATTAATTAGTTTTGCTATTGTCGTGCTGCAAGCCCACCCGGCGCGTTCCGGGGGATTCTTTGATTTTTGAAGTTTGTTATGGTTGCCTTCACGCTATCGAGTTAGCGCGGTGTAGCGTGATCTAGTAGGACTGTGGACTATCATACCACTTTTATTTTCAATCTATCATCAAATGCAATTCATATGTTCCATCAAACATATGAATCTTTTGTAGCACCATTTTCTCGTTGATAGTTGCATGCGAATCCCACACTACAATTATAAACAAATCGCTACAGACTTGTCGTTTAAAAGTAATAAGTACAAAACTTCGAATAAACAACATAAAATGCAAGAAATCGGAACCTCGTGCCTTCTAATTTCGCCTGTTGAAGGGTCGTGTCTTCTTTCGACTCAAAACAATTGTTACGAGGTCTTGCATTTTATGATATTTATTTAACGTTTTGTAATCATAACTCACACGTTAAAAAATATAACAAATATAATTATGTGTAAATAAATCACTGCATCTATACTACGAATGAATTGTACTATGAAACCAAGTGAACTCGATCGTCCAGTAACTACCATTTTAAAATAGAATGTGTTAGAATTACGGAATGTTTTTAGAAATTGGAGCTTCGGGAGACGACTATATAGAGAGACTAACAGGAGTAATAATCACATTTAAATTTTATTTGAATGTTAAAAAGGGGTAACGCAACTGAAAATGCACTTTTAGATTTTTTCCAATTCTGTTAAAAAATTGGTTCGAAATATTTTTACGTGGATTTATAAACCAACAATTAATTTTAATCATGTCATACTCTATAGAAAACTTGTTTTTGCTTATATGAGTAGTATAAATGAATATTATATTATATTTTGTAATTTACAACGATATTGAATGTGTTTTATCGTGTCATCTCCCATTAACGCAATATGTTTAATTTCTCTCGGATTTCCCTGCATAAAAATCAGTCATGCTACTTTTAACATTTTCAATAGAGACGATTCATTTCATAATGAACTTTAATAACAAATATAACTCTCAAAAAATTACTGGCGTTATAGCACCACAGAGTAACAGATAAACAAACATACAGAGAAAAAGGAAATCATAAATACTTTTTAACATTGTTGAAATGTGTTAAAATATATGCGCATTAAACAATTACAATGTATTGTCTAGTTAAAGACAATAGAAGCTTAATTATAACCTAATAAATTTGAAAAAAAAAAAAAAAAAAAAAAAAAAAAAAACGCAGCTTAACAGCATCTTTTTTTTTTTTTTTTTTTTTTTTCAGAAAATAATCCATATTATGGCTCAAATAAACACGAATTTTAACATTTTTATTTTATTAAGTTTTTGATCTAGAGTTAGGACAAATGAAGTATCACAGAAACGCAGACACACAGACTGAAATTTATAAAAATGGCCAAATTGTGTTTTGGGCATCTCAAAATATGTAAATACATCGAAAACAGAAATCAAAATGTTTTTTAAATTAAGTACTTTCTTGAATGATTAATAAAAATGTTTCTATAATTTGTGAGTGTAAGCTTATTTCTTTCTGATTTCAAGAACTAAAATTTAACTAATTTGTATATTAGAACAGCATGCGCTTTACTGAAGTACATTTTGTAAAATATGTTTAAAATTGAATTACAGTCACGAAGTATAAAATGAGAACGTGATTGTAATTGTAAAATTTACACAATTAAACAATTTTTAAAATATTTTCTTTAGAATTTTACATAATAAATGTGAATTAAATATACAGGAAATGTTAGCATTTGTAATGAAATAAACCTTAATTAATATTATTTCACAATTCAATTATTCAATATGTGTGTAAACTTATAAATACTTAATTAAAATTATAATTAATTGATCTCTCTGAAATACTTATTACTACAAATAACAAAAACATTTTTTTATTAATCACACGTTCACGAAAAATGCAATATCAATATATTCATTCGTGAATTATTTATATAACGCATTTGTATTTGAGAAAATTGTTCTTTAAAAAAATATTTTTACATTCCGAATGTTTACTTTTCATTAATAAGATATATAACTGTTCCTCAAAACGGCATAGTTAATTAAATTGACCTGTTTACATTAAATTTTTCAAAATATTTATTTTATGGATTTATTCAAGAAAGATTAATTACTTGTACATAAATAATTATTTCTAGAAATTTTCTTTTGTGAATATACTCAGGTAGGACAAATATGAAATTTCTGTTAATGAATACTTAAATTCGAATGAAATATGATCCATATGTTAACCGATTTGTTACCGCTAAAAAACAGAAATCAGTTAATCTGCAGATTAGCTGGATAATCTGCACATTAACTAGGATGATCCGTTAACGCGTGGAGAATTGTTTCATATCTCAAATTACCTAGGTAATCTGCGAATTACCAACATAATTTGCCCATTACCTACTAGACACTTGTTATTCTGTACATCATCTACTAGGCACTCGTAATGTGTAAGATCTTTGGTGGTACAACAGCAACCTTTCTGTACGTTTAAATTAAATGTTGTTTATTTATTTTTATTTTTAATATCTAAAGAATAAGGTTAATACAATCGCAATTAAGGAAATTGATATAATGTTATTTATTTATTTTTCGATATCAAAAGAATCACATTAATACAATCAATCGAACAACAAAGTAAATTGATAGAATCAATCAATTGAAAAACCGTAATAGAAATAATCAAATGATTTAACGTATTACTACAATTAAGAAATTAATTTGCGAAACATATGATAATATTATGCTTACTTATTAGTGGAATTTAATAAATGGTGGCATTATAAATTTCATAGCAATTGATTTTTACGACAATCACACCCATTTGTGGTCCATTTAGATTTGTAATCACATATTTTATTTAAAACCCTGCCCGGTACAAAGGGATTGATTTATTGCTGTTTGACGTAAAGATATTTCTACAGCAAGAACATCCTCTTTCGTTAAAAATATCTCTTTGTAAACATTGAATTCAGATCTTGCATACAATTGTTTTAAAATACCCGATTTAATACCAAGTTTATAAAACACATCCTCTGTCTTACAATGAACCATAGCTAAAATCAAGTGGGCATCAGTTTTTGCTCTGTGTGTCTACATCGGGTACTTCTATTTTACCATGTTTTTATTAACTTCGATTCTTGTTTGTTTGTTTGTTTGTGTGTTTGTCAGGGACAAATCTTGCAATCGGTTTTTAACTAACCTCCCGACTAGCTAGATATTTGAAATTTTCAGGACAGCTCACAACACGGTGACAATACATTTTTCTAATAATTTTAGTCAACTATTTGAAGTCCCGCTGCCTTCGGCAGCGCTTATATGATTCGACAGAAAATTTATTTAACTAACTTCCTGACTAGCTAGACATTTGAAACTTTCAGAATAGTTCAGAACACGGAGAAAATGCATTTTCTTAATACCCTTAGCCAACTGTTTCGGGTTCCTGCTGCCTTCGGCAGCGTTATCAGTACAGAGCTTGCAATCGATTTTTCACTAACTTTTCGACTAGCTAGACATTTGAAACTTTCAGGACAGTTTACAACACGGTGACAATACATTTTTCTAATAATTTTAGTCAACTATTTCAGATCCCGCTGCCTTCGGTAGCGCTTATATAATTCGACAGAAAATTTATTTAACTAACTTCCCGCCTAGCTAGACATTTGAAACTTTCAGAATAGTTCAGAACACGGTGAAAATGCATTTTTTTTAATAGCTTTAGCCAACTGTTTCGGGTTCCTGCTGCCTTCGGCAGCGTTATCAGTACAAAGCTTGCAATCGATTTTTCCCTAACTTCCTGACTAGCTAGATATTTGAAACTCTCAGGCTAGCTCAAAACACGGTGATAATATATTTTTTTAATACTTTTAGTTAACTGCTTCAGGTCCCTACTGCCTTCGGCAGCGTTTATATGATTCAACAGAAATTTTATTTAACTAACTTCCTGACTAGTTAGACATTTGAAACTTTCACAATAGTTCAGAACACGGTGAAAATGCATTTTTTAAATACTTTTAGCCAACTTTTTCGGGTTCCTGCTGCCTTCGGCAGCGTTACCAGTACAAAGCTTGCATTCGATTTTTCACTAACTTCCCGACTATCTAGATATTTGAAACTTTCAGGATAGCTCAGAACACGGTGGCAATACACTTTTTTAAATACTTTTAGTCAACAGTTTCAGGATCCTACTGTATTCGGCAGCGTTCATATGATCCAACAGAAAATTTATTTAACTAACTTCCCGAGTAGCTAGACATTTGAAACTTTCGGAATAGTTCAGAATACGGCGAAAATGCTTTTTAAAAATATTTTATCCAATTGCTTCGGGACCCTGCTGCCTTCGGCAGCGTTTCCAGTACAAAGCTTGCAATCAACTTTTAACTAACTTCCCGGCTATGTAGCCATTTGAAACTTTTATAATAGCTCAAAAGACGATAGAAAGGAATTTTTTTAATACTTTTATCCAATTGCTGGGGTCCCGGCTGCCACCAACGCGCACCAATTGAATATTTTACGTAGTATTGAATATTTTACGTAGATATTATGCGCTGCCTAAATATTTTATGGTCGAACGAATAGCCTGAGAACTTTAACTAAATGGTAAGTTCATCTCCGTTTTTTAAAGCTACTAATAACTAAAAATACATATATATATATATAGGGGAGACTGGGGTACAGTTGACCACTTTTACACTTTTAATTTTTTTTTTTCACAAAAAATGAAAAAGCAAGGTACTTGAAACAATTAGCAAACATTCTTTAAACCTTTTTCGACATGTCCTAATTGTTTTATAACAATACTTCTAATAAATTACGAATAAAAAAATAATTTGTGTGCTCTCACAAAGTGGACCACTGTGCCCCTTTGATGGGGCACAGTGGTCAACAACCCGGGGTACAGTGGACCAACCTCTGTTGTTCATGTTTAATTAATATAAATTACTCTTTTTTTTTCTAAAATTGGTTTCTTATGCAATTTTAGTCTAAATAACATAATTCGAAGATTTTCATGAAATAAAATTACAAAAATTTAAAGAAAATCAAATTAAATAAGAAATCAAATTAGAGTAAGAATTCTATATCAGATTTCCTTTGTCTTTTACGTATCAGTAAAAACAATAAGATATATTTTTAATTTATTTATTCATGCTATATAGTTATAAAAATTATGAAATATTTAATTAAACGTTATGTTACTATTCAAACATTTTTATTAAGTATTTTGAGATATTAATACTTTACATTATATTTGTGAGATAAGTTTAACTAAAATTATTCTACTTTTATCTTTTACATTTTATTTCTAAAAGCAACAAAAATAAATTTATATAACCTACTATTTATTATATCACATAACCATTTTATTTATTTATGTTTTGTTTTAAATATTAAACAATTCAAATAGTTATTAAATTTAGATATTCATAATTATTATACTAGTATTCAACTATTTTCCTTTTCAGAAATTTATTTTATTATAAAATTAAGATTATTATTTTTTTGTTAATTTTTTTCAGTCACATTATATTTGTATATGCAAATTTAACTAAAATAAATAAGATATTAAATATAGTTTGGTATTTTAAGCACATTGAAAGGTGGTGCCCATATGGTAGTGGCACTGTGCCCCATATACAAACAAAACAAATAATAATATTAAAATTTTATATAGACTATAAATATGCTAATAATTTTTATGAATTTAAAAACAACACTATCTTACCTTTTTCTTAACAACTATTCAGTACTTGTAGTCAATGGTTCAGTGTTGATAAAATAAAAAAAACTTCAAACTTGAACAATTACTTTGAGCAGCTCAAAACATAAAAATTGTATAAAATGACTACCTTTGCATTTACCATGTGGTTTTTTGGATGTATACAAGTAGTACCATGTTCCCATCTATGAGTCTCAATATAAACTATAAGAGTTAAATATTAAGAGATTTAAACAGGTGTGGTCCACTGTGCCCCTAGGTCCACTGTGCCCCAGTTTCCCCTATAAATTAAATTACTAATATATGTATATACATACATACATATATATATAGATAGATAGATAGATAGATAGATATAGATATATAAATATACATATTATCTTTAATATCTCCTTATTTCCCTTCATTAAAAAAAAAAAAAACAAAAACAGGCACGATATTTTCAAAAAAAAAACACACACACACGTATAATATATATATATATATATATGAGTTTATCATTATGTTATAAATAATTTTTAAAAGCAAAAAAAATATTATTAAGCATTTAGAAGCGGAGAAATTAAAAATGTTTTTTAGAATTTAAAATTTTTGATTTCTTCTCCTGACATTCTATGTACATAGGAAGTAATCAGAGTTTAAATACGTGACTGTTGAATTATAAATTCAGCAAATCCAGTCAAAAATTTTCTTTTCTATCTAAGACAATTTCAAAAGCGTTTTATCACATAAAACACAAAGATGTTACTTTCTGAAATTTAAACAGAAATCGCGTGATTATTTTTAATGGTAACACTTATCACTTGATACGCTTTTGAAATATTTCATTTCTGTCATAATTAAATTTTCGATAAAATTGTCATATTGTAACTAAATTAAAGCCAGGATCGATTCGTAAATTGTTGATAAAAATGTGTAAATTATTTCTGATGTATTATGCAAATCATTTTGATTTACATATTTTAGATGAAATATTTAAAATAGATATGAGATAAATTACAATCGAAAACCATTTTCTTTATGTGTAAATAAAATAATCTACAATTTAATATTTGCATTTAAGCTAATACTTCTATTCACATTTTTATCATAGTAAAACACTATCTGATTAATATACTTACGACTATCAAACGCAAACGGTAAATTATATATAGAGAATTTCTATAGAAAAATTTGAACAGAAAAATGAAGAATATATATATTGTATAAAACAAATGTTATATATTAATATTAAAACTGGTTTGCCTTTAAATACCTATGATGTTGTCCCTTGGATGAAATCTGACTTTATAAATGTGAGATTATTTTAAAACTCTCGATCAATTCTTTCAACATAACAGCAATCATAGAATAATAATAATAATAATAATAATAATAACAATAAATAGAAATTTATCATAAAATTTGCTGACAATTTTCTCCCAGTCTTTTTTTCCCTTACAAATTAGCAACAAAACGAATTTTGAGTTCCTTTTACAAAAAAAATAAAATAAAATAAAATAAAAATAAAAATAAAAATAAAAATCTTATATTGTGCTATTTTTACATATTTCTCCTTTAATTTTTGAATGTTGCAAATTGCAGGGATATTTTCCTAGAAATAACCTAGCGATTGATAAAAATTGAATTTTTAATACTTTTTTTTTTTTTTTTCTAAGATACTGCTAAGAACAGATCGTAACAGTTGCTCACCATATTACTTAGCAATATGATTTTTTATTTTTTTTTTCAAATAAGAAACTTATTTTTTATTACGAAATATAATTTCGACATAAAAATATTTGTATTCATACATCGAGTACTACATATATCATCTTCTCAATCATAATCATATATCAATTTATATATATATATATATATATATATTTATATATTGTCAGAACCGTGAAGAAAATTCATAGCCAAGAGAGTCCGCGAGAAATTTTTCTCAGCTAAAGCAGCTGAACAACTAAATTAGGATTATCATAAAGAGTAAATAGAAAGAAGAGAATAAAAACATAAAAAATAAGCATATAATAAAAATAAAAGTTGTGCTATGGTTTATTAAATTGAAATAATATTGAATCTAGAAAATAAAATGCACGCGCTCGTACAAAATGAGAAAAAAAAAAAAAGAAGAATATCATAGTTTTTTTTTTTTTTTTTTTTAAGTTTGGATTTTCATGAGTATGTATCTTTGAGATAATATAATAGTAACGGAAACACTTAGTATATTTTTCCTGGAGTTCATTTAAATGTAAAATCTAAAATGATGTGGTTATCTATATAAATAAAGGGAAGTGTCTGTGTGTCTGTCTGTCTGCGCTTTGGTACTCACATTACTGATCGCAGAGCTACAAAACTTGGCAAATGGGTACCTGGGATCCTGCAGGTGTGCATCTTATCAAAATGTTTTTTGAATTTGAATTTTTTTTAATAATATTTTTTTTTTCAATTTTAAATATTTGCTTCTATGTTCAATTTTTCATAAATTTATTTTTCATTGTAACCGTCTGGTACTTTAGCAACGGCTATTACAATATTTATTTATTATTTTAATACATTAATTTGAATGTAAAATCATTTTTATCTTTTTGTAATTTATTATATTTATGTATCTATATAAATAAACAGAAGTGTCTGTCTGTTTATGCTCAGTGCGCTCAGGTGCTCTCACTACTAATCGCAGAGCTACAAAACTTTGTAGATGGGTGACTGGGACCCTGGAGGTGTGCCTCTCATCGAGATTTTTTCGAATTTCGAATTTTTATTTTTATTTTTATTTTTTTCTATTTTAAATATTGGCTTCTATGTTTCATTTTCATAAATCTATTCTTCCATTGTAATCGTCTGCGTATCTTGGCAACGGCTATTACGCTCTTTATTTTTTTCCCCTTATTTCATTCATTCATTTGAAGGAGAAATATTTTTTATTATTTATTTATTTTTTATTTTATTACTTATTTATTATATTTATTGAAATTCAAATGGTACTGAAATATAAATAAATTGTTATGTTTATGTATAATTTTTATAATATAACAACTTTTTATTTTTCATTTTAAATTAATTCCTTTAAAAAAAAAAATATATAAATAAATAAATAAATACATATATATATTCTTTTTTTTATTATTTATAACATATATTGTGGAAGGGGAATGGTAGTATATAGTAGAAAGGATTAAACTGATTAAAATTTAATTAAGATTTATTTGTGTTTTATTTCTTTAATTCCTTTTAGAAGAAAATCTACTTTTCTTTTATTTATTATCTTGTTCAGATTCATATGGTAATGTAGTGTAAACAGCAATGGCTATAAAATACACGGTTCAAAATCTATGATATTTAATAGATGCTGAGATACAGTCATCATTACAATCCTAGCTCTTAAATAATAGCTGATCCACCTGTCGTCGGTAAATACCCAAATTGAAGTGCCCCGGAAATATCTTTCTGCAGGGAATGGGAACCTGGACCCGATGCAGTGCAGGCTGAAAAAGAGGTGTCATAGGCTACGGGTTCCCGAGGCAAGGTTTAGAGCGATTTCAACTTTTTTTTTTTTTTTTTAGTTGTTTTTTTATAACAGTGATATACATATATATATATATATATATATAATGAAAAGTGATTCAATTCTTTTGAAAATTCATTTAAATATAGTGACTAGCGAAGCGGGCGTAGCCTTTTCGTCAAAATAATAAATTAGAGATATTAAACCGACCTATGTTATTGCAATTAAAGTGAGGTATGCAACATTTCTTAAGGTATTTTAAACTAAAATGAAGTTTTCGACATATACATGTATATATATATATGTGTGTGAAATATTAGATTCAAGTTTATGAAATATTAGATTCGATTAAGATTATTGCAATATAGCACATAATACACGATTTATTAATATTACAGAAGATGTTACTAAAATTATTTCGGTTTATAACACAATTTGCTAACACGTTTATGAAAAAAAATAAATAAAAAAAATTTCAACTGTTTGCAATATAACAGAAAAAATGGTCTTGATAGAAAATAAATTAGAACTTCATAGAGTCGTTTAATAAATTTTGCACAGTTGGTTAAACGTTTCAAATATTTAACATAGAATAAAAAATATTTCACTTTGTAAATATTTCAAAATTGTGATGTATATTAATATCTGAAATAAATTTTTGAACTTTAAAATAGATTTTCAAAAAATGTAATGAATTTCATTTTACTAAATTATTTTGTTGTATTTCATTCCCAATTTCTTATCGGGGAGAGAACATAAAATTTAAATATTAAGTTTTTTTTTTTTTTTTTTTTTTTTTTTCGTTATACTGATCTTTTGAAATCTTCATTATATACGCATCCTGTTTAAAATAGGGCAAAATTATTCCCTGAAATAAAATGTCATAGAATTTCTGTAATTAGTTTTTCATAAAATAATTCTAACAAGGCAAGTATGAATAATTAAATTTCCTAACGAAATCAAACTTAGTTAAAATAAATTAAAGAGCATGGTCGAAAACAGAGTAGAGTGCAAATTTCGTGCAACAATCCCCCATGTGGCATGATACTACCCTAGAAGTTTTAGCTATTTATATTAAAATTAAACAAACAGACGCAGATATCGAGTTAGTATGGCGTAGTAATAGAGTGTCTTGCTAGAAAAAGGCAGGTAGTGTGTTCATCTCCAGGCAAGGTCTATTTTATTTTATTTTTTATTTTTTATTTTTTTCTAGCGAAAAAATATTTTTTATTTAAATCAAAGGTTTAGTTTAAAAGAAAGTCGAATGTTTGAGAAGACGTTGTTGTCCATTCAGGACTTTTAGTGCAACTAAAAGTCCAGTAAAGCAACTAAAAGTCATAGGATTGTGAATTTCCACATGAATCAGTGTTGGGAGAATTTTCTACTTTTTTATTCAATACTCACCAATAATTTTGAGAAGTGATATTTGATATACATAATAGACGATTCTTCGATTCAATTCGAGATTTATGTATATGAAATATCACTTGTGGAAATTATTGGTGACTATTTGTGACTATTTCAAGTGAAAAAAAAAAAAAATTAAAGGTTTAGTTAAAAAAAAAAAAAAAAAAAAAAAAAAAAAAAAACGTCGAATGTTTGTGACGACGCTATTGTCCATTCAGGACTTTTAGTGCAACTAAAAGTCCAGTAAAGCAACTAAATCCTATGACTTTAGTGAAACTAAAAGTCATAGGATTGTGAATTTCCCCATGAAGCAGTGTTGAAAGACTTTGCTACTCTTTTATTCAATAGTCACCAATAATTTTGAGAAGTGATATTTGATATACATAATAGACGATTCTTCGATTCAATTCGAGATTTATGTATATGAAATATAACTTATGGAAAATATTGGTGACTATTTGTGACTATTTCAAGTGAAAAAAATATTTTTTATTTAAATCAAGGGTTTAATTAAAAAAAAAAAGTCGAATGTTTGAGAAGACGTTGTTGTCCATTCAGGACTTTTAGTGCAACTAAAAGTCAAATAAAGCAACTAAATCCTATGAATTTAGTGCAACCAAAAGTCATAAGACTGTGAATTTCCCCATGAAGCAGAGTTGCCAGACGTTGCTAATCTTTTATTCAATAGTCACCAATAATTTTGATAAGTGATATTTGATATACATAATAGACGATTCTTCGATTCAATTCGAGATTTATGTATACGAAATATCACTTATGGAAATTATTGGTGACTATTGAATAAAAAATTCGCAAAGTCTTGCAACACTGCCATGAAGGGGATGGGGTTCGTTGTAACAAATTTGCACTCTACATTGTGTTTTCGACCATACTTTCTATTTTAAGCTTGGTTCTATTTCAACGGGAATTTTATTGATTCCTACTTCATTGTAAGGTTTATCTAATCTTAAAAAAGTTTTGAAATTTTCTCTTTAGGATATTCGGTATATAGAAGAGTTTTTAAAAAGCAGATTATGGGCTTATTTTGACGAAAATAATTATTTATATTTAATTTATAATTCTTTAATTGTATTAAATAAACATTATTCTAGTAGTACGCATTGAATACATAGTTGCTGAAATAAATATGCATTGAAGGTTACAAATCATATTTTTAGCGTTAAAGGACAAAATAAATCCTCTTTTTACTGGGCAGCCAAAACAGAAAACATTTTATGACAAAAATTTCTCAAAAATTAATTTAACAGTATATGTTATAATAAGTCATTATTAATATTTCATAATATTAATTAAATAATAATAATAATAATGATAAGAGAGAGAGAGAGAGAGAGAGAGAGAGAGAGAGAGAGAGAGATTGTATAAACATATATTAGATATTTCCTAAAAATATTTTTTCGTTGTTTTAAACTTACAACTTTAAATTTCCAAATAAAATGTACAGAATAATAGACTAAGCACCGAATAAATAGAATGCAGCTTTTCAACATCTTAGGAAAATATTTTTCCAAGTTGCCAAACACTTAAAATAATTAACAAAAGCCAACGTTTATTAACGCCTGACTTAAAGGAAACAAAATATTTTCAAACATATATGACTTTATTAGTTTCCTAAGGAAATTAATTTCTTGATTTTGTGTTAAAGATAAATATTATTTTAAAGTACAGGGTTGCCATAATTAAATTAACAGTCCATACAATGTTCTATAATGCGATTTAATTGTAAGAATGACATCAAAGTTTGTAGGAATATTAAAGAAGACTGGGGTGGAAATAATCTGCAAATAAATAAATAAAAATATTACAATGTAAAATAAAATCTAATTTTTACTACTACGCGACTATGTGCGCTGTCTTTTAATTAAAGTTTTTGTCGTAATTTATAATTGAAAATTGATGATTGTGTATTATTTTAAAGAACTGTTTCTTTCCCAATTTATTATTTCGAATTTGGAGGCACCGGGCTACTTTGTCCCCACTTTTTCATTTTTTAAACTCCCTTTGCACAGCGACACGCACGTCTTCTCTTAGTAATTATTTTGGAGCATTTTTTTAAATGGAAAACAGGGGGGGGGGGGGAAATTAGCCCGGTGTCTCCAAAATTAAAATTATAAATGGAGACAAAAGCAGTGCTTAAAAAAGCGCATAATTATCAATTTGAAATTATAAATTGCGACTAAATCTCTCTCTCTCTCTCTCTCTCTCTCTCTCTCTCTCTCTCTATATATATATATATATATATATATATATATATATATATATATATGAAGCGCAACATATTCACCTACCGGTAAATTTTACAATTTCTTTAATGTTATTTTTATATTATCTATTTAATTTTTTATTCATTTATTTAATTTAATTTAATTAATTTATTAATTAATTAAATTTTATTTTTTATTTTGCGGAATCTTTCATCGACAGACTTGTTCAATGTTCCTATAAAGTTTGGCGCTATTACTGCTATTAAATCGAGCTACAGAGTACGGTACACTGTTAAAAAATTCAGTTTAAGCTTAAACAACTATATATATATATATATATATATATATATATGAAGCGCAACATATTCACCTACCGGTAAATTTTACAATTTCTTTAATGTTATTTTTATATTATCTATTTAATTTTTTATTCATTTATTTAATTTAATTTATTTAATTTATTAATTAATTAAATTTTATTTTTTATTTTGCGGAATCTTTCATCGATAGACTTGTTTAATGTTCCTATAAAGTTTGGCGCTATTACTGCTATTAAATCGAGCTACAGAGTACGGTACACTGTTAAAAAATTCAGTTTAAGCTTAAACAACTATATGGAGTAAAGTTATAGGCAATACCATAATATGGTTCAACCTCACTTTAAGTTTTCTATTTCTTGTGATTGAATTTAAGTTGCACCAAAACTTGGAGCTTCCATACATCCACTCACAATGGAAGTATGCATCAGTAAAATTCCTATTAAAACCGAACCAAATTTAAATTAAAGAGCATGGGGTAAAATGCATACACAAACATAGGGTAATATGCAAAATTTATACAACTCACCCATGGGCCACGATAAGATCCTAGAAAATTTAGCATATTTTATCAAAATCAACAACACAGAATTATCGGGCAAGAAAGCGTGGCACAGTGCCAGGGTGTTCGACGTAAGACATGAACATATTTACTTTGATCCACATCTCGGTCCAATTTTGACTTTTTTTTTTTTTAAATTTTAATTTAAATTTTATTTGAAACATAATACCAATATTTGGTTAACATAAAATTACCGAATCATGGCAAAAGGTTAAATCATCGGATGGTTCCAGCTGGTTCAGTTCCAAATTTTCGTTTAAATTAACACCAAAATTTTAACAGTTTAAGCACTGTCAGTTTAACACTAGAATTACCGAAGTGCTTCATCTGTGACACATGGCGTGTTTTTTTGCTCATTTCACAATTGTATTGAATAGCTAGGCTTTCAAAATAATTAAGTATAATGTCTTACATTTTAAGTACTTAGTTGAATTCCAACGAATGTTTTTCCCCATACAAATCAAGAATAGCATAATCAATGAAGACCATGGGTCAGATATGAACAACCGATGTAATTCTAAGTTTACAAGAAATACGGTAATACTAGTGTTAATGAAGTTTATCTTGTAAATCACACAGTACAAGTATCACGATTTCTTTTGTATGTTGGAAAGTTTATGAGCCATCTATAACCAGAAAAAGATATTTATGTAAAATGTAACTTTACTGAAAAACACATTAGTAAATATTCAACGAAAAAAAAAAAAAAAAAAACATATTTAATTCTTACAAATAGCAACAATTATTGAATAAAAAACTTAAATCTATAAAACTCAAATATAGATTTTTTTTAATAAATTGGTTAAAAAATACTGTTAGAATTCATTCGTAATTTCAGAATCATTTGTGTAAAGAATTAAGAAAATAAATAAATAAATAATAATAATAATAAAAAAATCAGAATGTATTACGTAGTGATAGACGTCTGTACTTATTTAACAAAAAATACGATCATTACCATTTACAAATTGAAATGAACTTAATCAATTTATTATTTTTATTATTTATTTTCACAGAAAATTTAGAAATCGCAGATTTTCTGAAATATTTTATCCGTAAGAAAATATTAGGGTGCCACATTCAAAACACCAAATAAACCTTCAGTATTATTTAACTTGGTTAAAGGCATCGGTGAACGTGAAATCAAGCTTAACGGAAATTAGCCATATTGATTATCAAGATTCTTAATTTTGTGGACTTAGAGAAAAAATTGAAATTATTTGTTCTGATGTTTGTTTATAGTAATTATGATTAAAAAAATTATAAGTTAGAATATTCAATCCAACTTAAGTCAATAATTAAAAATAAATAAATAAATAAACAATAAGTAATTTGATAAATATAAAATTTTAATCAAGGTAATTAAATAAATCCTGGTGATTACTAATGTAATACAGAACAGAATGCTGATTTTCTCGATCAGTCGGAAACAAAAATTTATCTGGATAATTTGTACTCTATTATAATGATTTATATCTTTCTAGTGTCTTATTTATTTATTTATTTTTAGATTAGATCTTATGAGATTAAATTACCAAAACTTAGAGCACTAGGAACTGTGCGAACCGAAGGACTTTTGCCTTTTGATGTTAATTTGAGTCAATACATCAGTTTATGTTAAGTTCAGTAAATTCATAGTGTGTAATAAAATCATATAAACCAATTTAACTTTGAAAATTTATTTACTTTCCATTTTGCTTTCTTTTCTTTGTTAATTCCAGTCCTGCCCCATTCATCCCCATAGGTGGGGACGAATGGGACAATACACATGCATGTAATATATATATATATATATATATATATATATATATATATATTAACAATTAAAAATAATAACTTTTTATTAAAGTTAGTATGTTTATATTTAACTGATTACTGAGGTGTACTTATGAGCAATGTTGCAAAATTCTGAACTACATATGGCCGACGTTATCAATAAAAACATGAAAAATGTCCCATTCATCCATACTCTCCCCTATATTGTTTAAATTTTTTTTTTTTAATCTGTATATATATATATATATATATATATATATATATATATATATATATATATATATATATATATATATATATATATATATATATATATATATATATATATATATATATATATATATATATTGAGTTTTAAAACGAATGCTTACATCTCCGCTATTTAACATGCTATCGTCTCACAAATTCATCCACAAATTGTCTATATTATCATATCCTAAATTTACAGACAATTTCGTTCTTTTAATAATACAAGGTGATCAAAAACATTATTGATTTTCTTCAATTTGTTACCAGCTCCTAAACGTTGTCTTAAACAAATCTTTATGGGAAAACATGAGAAAAACTCAATTATTTACATACCCAAAGTTTGAAAATAGTTCATCAAGAGATAATGTTTTAAATTGCAAAAAACTGATTGTTTCTAAAATTTGCTAAACTTTTGTGGAGGATTGTACTATTATTGGAATTCAAATACTTTTCTAATTTTTTTTTTCCTTACTAAAAAATGAATATGAAAATTTATTCAGATATCCATACTGTATTTCTTTAAATAAAGAAGTATTACAATTTATGAATTACATATTTTACATAAAAATAAACCGTGTTTATTGAAAACACAAGTCATTAATAGGATATTCGTATATAGAAAATTTATGTTTAATAGCTTTTGAAAATACTATAATTATCATGGTTTCCACAGTTTAATATTACTTGCATGAGCATTTGTAAATAAATAATTTAAGCTATTACCCAATAAAATTTATTTATATGAAATAAATTTTTAATTTATTCTGCATTACAAATACACATATTTACTGATATATTTTTTGTTTTTCTTTATACATAAAAGTCCTAGTTCGTATCTTTGTGCATTATAGACTAAAAACGTGTACTGAATCTATTTATTTATCAGTTTTTCGCATACTGACATCATTAATATATTTAGTAAAAATTAGTTTAGAAATGAATTATGTATGCCGCTCTTATTAAAAAAGTAAAATAAAGTAAGAAGTTAGATACCTATAGTGGTAGTAATGCAATATATATTCATATAGATATATATGTACAAATATTCCATTTTCAAAATTCTGCACATTTCATGCGCCGCAAAATGGCACAGTTTTAAAGCAATGTTAAAGAAATAAAAACTGATTTATAAGTTTTTAAAAATGACAAGATACATTTATTCGTTTATTTGAAAATATTTTCTATACTTCATTATTAATTCTCGCTTTACTTTATTATCATACTCTGTATTATTTAGTTTATATAACACATATTCTATCTACAACAGAATGTTAAAATATTCATGTACATTTTTAGCAATAACTTATAATATTAATTAAATTTTATTAATGTAGAAATACACGCACAAATTAATTAAACTGCTAAACAATATTTAAGTATTAAACGATATACATAGAAATGTAAAATATTTTGTAATACATAAACCTGTATGAATTTACAAAAATAAAATAAATCTAAAATTACACATTGTAGATGATGAAAAAAAAATATATTGAAACAGCCCAAGTGAAATCAACCAATATATAACTGCAATAAATAAATCATCATATTTCATTTATATAGATAATAATACAGAGAGTAAACGATACTTCAAAATAACGGAAATATTTAATTTTTAGCAAGGTTATATTTGTCTAATTTCTGCTCTTTTAATGATTTTCCGACTTACTTCTGCTTAAAATAGTTTGTAATGTGAAGGCCGGGCAAACTGATAAAGAACTGTGTAATATGTTTCTATCCGATAGGTTTATCATTTAACGGAAATCTGTAATGTTAATAACGAATTGAGATGAAAGGAGAATGTTGGAGTGTATTCCATTCTCGAAAATATCGCCAATATTTCTATGGGTAGGAAGGCGATATTATTGTCATATACAATGGAATTATATCAAGTAAAATATTTTCATTGTGATTAACTTTAAATACTTTCGTCAGTCTCGTTATTTCGTATTTTAATTCAAAGTGTAGTTTAATAAATACTCTTACTGCATTTATAAGCTGTAACAAAACTATTGGTTATTGGACAATTTTTAAATGGTTTGATGTAAATGAACTTGAGAAGTAAATTTGGGCAGTTTACAAAGACGATTTCTAAATATAGATTATATGATTTTATTTATTTATTTATTTTTAATATAAGAAATAACTTTAGGAAAAATTAATAATTTAATGAAACATTCTTTCTTAATTTTAACCTATATCATTTTTTTTTTCTTTTTTGATATATATGATAACCTAGTTGCTAAATGTGAATTGATTTTCAATAAATAACCGGGCACTTTCGATTTGAGACATTTTGTGAAGTATCAAGAAAAGTTCTCGGCGAATTATCTTGAAATCTCAGGGGTGTAAAAAACTTATTATACGTCATGTATTTTAACGAAATGTTTGCCCGAAAGCAGAATGGCGACGTGTAAAATTTAAACATGTTTGGAATAAAATGTAAAAACGTAATGCTTGAAATGCAGTCTGAAAGTAGATTTTTTTCTTAAAGTTTTTTTTTTTTTTTTTTTTTTCTGTATATAAGTATTTATCTATAAGAAACTTAAACAGAAATTCAAGGCTATAACAATCTATAGGCCTAGGATCCTAGCGTAATCAATTGGCCTTAAACCTTACAACCAACCAAGGATATAACAAGGTTTCTTTAAAAACAACAACTGCAAATTAAAAAAAAAGTAACATACAGAGTATTACACACAATACAAAATCATTATTAGAAAACTTGACATAATACATTTGATACAACATGTACTAGTATGAGAATAAGAAAATATTTAATAGCTAATGAAATATGAAAATTTTTACAAAGTAACATTAAACTGCGTACATTCAAACAAACAAACAAAAAAAAATCAATTTGCATATTATATGAGCAAAATATATTTAGTTACTTATATAGTGGGAATATATAAAACTTTGCACCGATAATATGAACAAAAGTTTAGTTCTATTCAAAAATAGTATATATTATTCACTACAAAACATTCTTATATATTACCCTGCATTTTCCACTCAATTGGCTTTATTTATTAAAATCAGTAGCGTAGTGAACAATAATTTCAAATGCATTGAAATTATTTTCCATGAGATATGCAGGTGATTTTTATCTCAGATAAGTATAATATTAAATGTCGAAAAAAAGCCCATTTCCAACATCTGAGGAAATGCTTTATTTAGGGGAAGGTAGCCTAAAATGATCCTAGGAGGCAAACTAGTCAACGAGTGGCACCGTGTCAACTAGAAACAATGGCGGTATTCAAGCGATTTCAGTGTCACGCGTCTGAAAAGAATTCTTTGAAAAAGTGGGTTTTGTAAAATCAGTTATAAGTGAAGTACTAACTTTCCTATTTGTTTAGACACACAGTCATTAATGAACGGAAATATGACTTGGTTTATTAATAAAATATATTTTGAGATGTATGTTACACTTGCTTTTTTTGTTACGTTTCTCGGCGTCATCCAGTAATATGACATAAAATGGATGACTATGTAGTTGGGTAAAACGATTCATTACATGAATAGTTTTGGACCTATAATTTCTATTATTCAAAATCCATTATTTAAATCGGAAGTTGCGGACATAGGCATTATTTAGTTTATTTCTGATTTTATTGTGGGTCTATTATTATATCTATTATGTTTGGATGATAATTTGCAAATATTCTCTTTTTTTTTTAAAGTTATTTGTAACATTTCTTTTTTCTACAAATTCATAAAATTAATTATATGTGATATTTGATTACAAAACTTATTTTATTTCATTACGTTTTGTCATAATTAATTTTATATCCTTTATTTTGAAGATAAAAAGCAATTTACAAATATTTTTAAATGAAGCTTTTTTTCCTTTTTGATGACGGGTAAATGATCCTTTGAACACTTTTTCAAAAAGCTATTTTTTCATTGTTCAGTTTAATTATTAATAAGAATAATGACCATCTTCTGTCAGGAACAATTTCGGTTAGACCGCTTCAAAACAGAGACTTTTGGTAGAATTTTTTTCTTTTTTCATTTTTTTTTCTTAGAAATGCTATGTATTTTTATTCATTTATTTCTTTTTATTAATCTGCATACATGTTACATCATTAGATTGTTACAAATTTTTTGTGCTTACACTTTTCCCTTAATCTCAATATGTAAAAAAGATTTCAACGAAAGTTTATAACTACAATTGCAATTCTAAAATACCCATGGAGGATAAAATTAAAATTCCTTGCAATCAATCATGATAATGTACTTATCTGATATAAACAAACAGTTGATTCTGACGTCGTATTTATCAAATTAGTTAAAATAAATAAGGTTACAAATAAGATACCTAAGGTTACTTCGTTACAAATATGGTACCTTTCATTTGGTATCCTATTTGTAACGACGTTTTGATTAGATATTTAAGAATTCATTAAAATATAAAAATAATTTCAAAAGTAGATATTTAAATTTATGATTTTGCCAAAATAATTTACCAGTTATTGTTATATATATATATATATATATATATATATATATATATATATATATATATATATATTGAGGGGGGGGGGCATAAAGATGAAATAATGTTTTCACGGGAAAAATTAAAAATTAAAAAATATTAAATTTGCCCATGCATATAAAAAATACTTATTAAAATGTGTCGAAGAAGGAAGAGAATTAAGTACTGAGTTATATTACGTTATATTAGACCTATCGTCGAGGGTTAGTAGGTATTTTTGTTAAAAGAAATAGTTTGTTCGTTCGGTGCACTTTGCACATTAGCCCCGTCAGGTACAACTTCCATATTAGTCCTGTCAGGTGCAACTTGCTCATTAGTCCCCTTTAAATATAGTGTCCAGCGGATCTTGCAAAGCATTCGTTGATTCATTACCTTAACTGATTTCACATTCCGTCATTTTTGACGGGGTTATGTACTAGTTTTAAAATACTATTAAAGCATGTTTATAATGCAAAATATACTGTAAAACAATCAAGTAAAGGGTCGAAGCTTTATTTAATCAGTTATGTTGTTTTACACATGTTTTTAACTTAAAAAGATTATTTTAGGCTGCCTTCCCCTACATTTTTTCCTTATTATTTATTTATTTATTTATTTATTTATTGTGTGTGTGTGTGTGTGTGTGAAAAGTGAAAATCTGGAACAATAATTTTGATTTAGATTAGCATAAATATAAGGTTAAACAATTCGATTTAGAGGTATTGACATGTTTTTTTGATAACCCATATTGAAAATGTATAGGGAGTATTTCTCCTTAGGGATTATTTCTCCTTATTATTTATAATCCTTAGGAAGTTTCTTTCCCGTAGATAGGGAAGTGATGGCTCTGCAAATACAAATTATTTTCATTGGTTCACTTTTATTATCATACATACTTATACCGTTGTCCCATAAGTCTGGTGACATTTTAAACGTTAATAGTTGAAAAAATCGGTAGAAGTGAACGCGGTTTACGAAAATATTATACTTAAGGGGGATATTTTTGGTAAAGAAAAAAATATGGTTAAAATTTTTGTCGACACGGGGTTGTACAGACACGTGACGATCATATAAATAAACAGAATCCTATAAATTGTACGGTTTACAATTTTAACATCTTATTTCTTATTTTTCCATCGTATTTGTGTATGCATCAAGTTTTAAATGCGATGTTGACCTATTTTAAAAAGCGTTATTGGTGAAGATGTTTTACCTAAGCTAAAGAATCACCGATTGATTTAGCGGTGTTTTAACTCATTTGCAAACGATAATTGGGATGATTGCAGACACATAGAATAAGAGTTAATATGTTTGTAAACAATTACATGCAAATACATATAATTTTTTATTGAAATGTGTGATTTGTTCACGTACACTCTCTATCCATAAAAGTTATAACTATTTATTTTTTTACTTTACTAAAAAAAATCCGCCTTCACGTGAATAACATTTTCGAAAACCACATTCAATTCTACGTGATTTTGTTTAAATGTCTATAAATTTATAGGACACCCAGTATTTACACACACGCAACCTATATATATATATATATATGTTTGTGTGTGTATATTTATATGCATAATTTTGTCCTATACTTATTAATGTTAAAGGGAATAAAGGGATGATAGCACCATATGTTGAGTGATTAATTTCGATTGCCACCAGCACCAATTACCGTATTTCAAGATGTATAACGCGCTGGTCACATAAATGAATTACATACCAGAAAAGTCCATTTACAAATAAAACTTTATTTGTAAGAGACAAAAGATTGCTAAAAAATATCTTCTACTGTAAATTTAAATTTCTGGTGTATAGCTGATTTAAAAAACCTGCGGATTATACGACGGTAAATATGGTACGTCTAGGCCCAACTATGTATCAAGTTTTATTAATTTGTGTCCATGGTTTCGTGAGTTAAAGCGTCGAAAATTTTTTTGATGCACAAACATTGAGCGAAAAACAGGTAGACACAGATAGATGTCTACCTGTAGATAGATAGATTTTAATAACTGGTCAAATCATATTTAGGACATCTCAAAATGTGTAAATCCATGTAAAAACAGTGGTTTTAAATTTACACGAATCCACTACATTCTTCTAATTTATATAAAAGGAACTAAAACAAACAAATTTGTCAGGATTTGTACCCAAAATTTTATCTTGATTGTATTAATAGTAATACAGTTTTCGTTGACTGTAAGTAATTATTGATAATCCCTATAATTTTTCTTAATTTTTTTTCTTCTATTTATCTTTTAAAGAAAAACATTTGCTGAAAATTTAGAGAAATGATCAATTTGGAGTGTTAGTTTCCAGAAACATCGTCTTTTAATGTTAAAAAAGTTAAAAAATAATAAAAATTAAATTTCCAATGCGCAACGCCTGACGATAATTATAATGAATGACGGCCGAGCAATGAATCAAGCTCGAATGATCATCGAGCATTTATAGTCATAATTACGTTTTTGAATATATTGCACTACTGTAAAAAACTTATATAACACTTAAAGGCCCACCTAAAAAGAAAATATATAAATAACCTAATTTGTCATTAAATCGCTTCTATCTAAAAACCAAAAAAGTAACCTTTATAAGTGAATTATCCTCCAATCTATTCCGAGCTAACTGTTATTACGGAATTTTTTACCACTTAAAAAAAAGTTTTGTAAAATTCTGAATAAAGGTTAATCCAATGGTACGAATCCAGCGCATCTTGCATCCGGGGCTATATGAGATATGCGACATCAATCTTACTTGTTGCAAAATATGCCGCAGTGTCATAATAGAACATATTTCTTTGCGACTTCCCAATTTTAGCCTTTTCTCTTTGATTAATATCTCGAATTTCACACTTTTTTTCTTTCAGTTAAGGCATAAGTTGAATATTTAGTTGCTTGTCAACAGATCAAAATACAAAACAACTTTGTCATTCGCCCGATAAATAATTGACAGCATGATAATTTTTTAATCCAATTCCGCTTCCGATATATATTGCGCTTCTTCATTAAACTTAAACAATGTTTTCATTTGATTAATGTTGTCGTAAGCTACCATTTTTTATCACTAGACATCATTTATTTTATTTAAAAAAAGGGGGGGGGGGATCGATTGCTTTACGTTTAAAGTCCGCACTGCAAATATGGATTCTTTAAGTTAATTTCTGTCAATTCATGTGGAACACAAACTGAACTTCAAAAGTACTCTGACATATTTTATATGATTTTTAATTGGCTTGCGTGTAAAGTTTAAACATTTATTAAACCCCTTGCAAATATATATATATATATATATATATATATATGTAGCGTTGACAGAAAAATAACAATATATATATATATATATAAGTCTCTCTATATGTGCAAATCCAATTACTTTCTTCCCAACCCTATATTATATTAATGCACCATTTTTATCAATAAAGCTTTTAGTCCGCCAAGCAAGTAAATATTTTTTTTTCACTTGATTAGCCTTATTACAACACAATTAGCTTATAATTATAGCTGAAATATATTTCAAAACTGAAAGTCTTTCAATAAAATGGAAATTACATTTAAAAAATAATTTATTATTAAATTTGTTACAATTAATTTTACTTTATTTCAATCACGTATTTCACTTCTAAATCAGGTTCAAATGTTAATACAGTTGTATAAGAAGAACTACATTGAGTAAATGAATACCAGGTATTTCCAAATTATTAAAGAGTACAATTAGGTTTAAAATTTAAAATATCTTTTATAATTAACTTCCTTAAAAGTTACATTTATTTTATTTATTTATTTACTGACTTCAATATGAAATGAATTAATTTCGAATGAAATAATTTGTGTTTATATTTCTTAAAAGCTTTTAAATGTAATTTCGATTTTTTAAAATGCTTTCAGACTTAAAAAAGAAAAAAACAAATACTTTGAATAAATTAAACATTCTTACTAATTATTTTATCTATTATTTTAAAAATTAATTGGATTAATTGGAAATTTATGTTGTGCAGCTTCATGAAAGGTAATGTAAATATATAAATAAATAAATAAAATCTCTTTAATAGAATACTAACATACAGATTTTTGAAATAAAATAAATTCTACTTAAATATGTACCTTTGAATTTCAAAGAATCTGTGTAAATGTGAACCTAAGTTTTACAATAATTTATATTTATTTTTTTATTTTTTTCAATATTAGTAAAAAAAAAAAGTAAAATTTATTAGTTAATAATATTATGTCTTATAACATTATTATTATTATTATTATTATTATTCTTTTATAATAGTAAATGAGTTGCCACAGAAGAAAAGTTTATATATCACTTATTTTTACTACATGCAAAATGTTAAAATGAAATTAATTATTAATTGAGATTATTTTTTATTCTTTTTTAATAATTAATTGCATTATTTAGAAGTTCATTTTATACAAATTTATCAATGCTAAAAAAAGTAAATAAATAAATAAAAATAAATTAAAAATAAAAATATATAAACTCATAAATGGTTTAGAAACGTTTTGCATAAAAAGTGTTAAATTAATTATTTCTAGTAATTACTTTCATTTAACTTTCAAACAGAAATTCCGAATCTTTATACATATGCGTTTTTTAATTTTAAAATTCTATTTTTTTTTATATTACATTGATTGGCCGAAGAAAGTTATTTTGTAATTTAATTTTACTACATGCAAAAGGTTTATATAACATTTTAAGGTTATTTTTTCTAAAAAAAAAATATAAATACAGCCGAAGTCAGTTTATAAATGTTATTTGTTATATTTAATTCCAATTAATTATCAGCTATTAAAGTACTATAAATGTATTTTTTTTCTTTTTTTTTTTTAATCTAAATACATTTGTATCCATATGTCAGTTGGTAAATAGATTTATAGTAATCTCAAAAATAATGCTGAAATAAAATATATTTGAATCAATAATCTTTTATTTATGTATTTATTTGCTAAAATTAGAGCGTGACAAAGTATCTCAGAAAATGTCTCGTAAATTTATACTGTTTACGTAATTCGCTTGAAGATGCAGAGTTATCTTTTTCACGTATCTTTTAATTTGTTTTACGATTATCTTAAGAAAAATGTACTGGAACTTTTTCTCCTTAAATATATATATATATATATATATATATATATTTCTTTCTTTCTTTCTTCTAACCTTTTTTTTTTTTTTTTTTTTTTTTTTTTTTTATAATAGTGTTGTTATTTTTATGCTTGAATACAAATAGAATGAAAGTGTAAACTAAATATTTAATCATTAAATAACAATAAATATTTTCTTTAAAAAAGTTTTTTTTTTCTTTGCACGAGCGGAAATATTTAACATATGCTTTCTTAATGTGTTTAGAAATAAAAAATGATTATATAATAAAACATTTTGGGCCTATAATTTACATTTATTTAATTTGTTTCATTTGCTTTATAATATTTAAAGCATTGTTAAAATATTAAATTTTGAATATTAATATTACATAATATAAGCGTTAATAAAATATTGAATGCATAAAAATGTATACCAAAATTATTTTAGCAGTGTTGGATTTTTTTTTAAATAACTAGCCATATTTGGAAACCAGTGGATTCACATATTTTTAAATTTAAATTAAAAAAATCATAGGATCTGTTTTTCATGTTTTGCACTCTCTTTCCTCTAATCGTCCATCAGAAATGCATAGGCGAAAGTGAACGAAACATTCTACCCCGTGATGCATATGTTACGGGGAATGCAGCGTAATCGACAATAATATTCCACAGAGATTCAGCATGTGGTAAATTTAATGATGTAATTTAAGCAATAATTTTGTTATGTTTTAATAAAAGAATCGTATATATATATATATACATATATACATTCGTGAGTTTTATATTTTAAAGTATGGCTGTTATGGGTATATATATATAATTTTCTGTAAAATAGGAAGAAAGGAATAAGACACACATTACACCTCTCCTACCCTCCTACAAACTTTTTAGGGGACAAATTATTGAGATTTCGATAATTGGATTTTAGGTATTTGTCTTTTTCTTACATCAAGAGTGAATATTTTCTTGGCTAATTCTTTCTTTTCTTTCTTTTCTTTTCTTTCTTTTCTTTCTATTCTTTTATTTTTTTTAAGAAGGCAAATTCCATTAATCAAAATATATTTTGTATTTATTTAAATTTGAGAACCAGTATCCATTTTACAATAGAAAATTTGTTTGATTGCTTAAAATTTTAATTGTTTAAATAAAAAAAAAAAAAAAAAAGAAATAATCTGGTGTGTCACTCTCACGACTTTCTCTTACCCTGAAATTTAATACTATAAATACAGGTTGGAGATTAAGAGGTAAGATAACGATGTTATGTAATCCTATGTTAAACAATTCAAAGCCTCAACCCCCCGTTTCATTAATGCACCTAGATTTATATAAAATTTATTTGGTTATTAAAAAATAATTCTCTTTTTAAAAAAATAATTTATTAAAATTATTATTAAAAAAAAAATTATCTTTTATGATAATGCAGACGATTTCCATATTAGAGATGTAGTATAATACTAAATATAAAAAAAAGTCCATTTTATTCTCAATATATATATATATATATATAAAAAAAAAAAAAAAAAAAAAAAAAAAAAAACGATTTTTTTTTTCTAAGTTTTTTTTTTTTTTTTTTTTTTTTTTTGTTAAAAGTGAAAAAAATCGATAACTTTGTTTTAAATTATCGCAGACCGATGGTTCAACCATTCGCTTTAAAGGTATTGGCGAGCTCTTTTGAAAGATACCCATCATGAAAATTTACTCCCCTCGAAGGGGGGACTTCCCCCCCAGGGGGTGAGGCGAGGCTCCTACATACACAATTTTTTTTTTCCCATTTGACTATCTATATTACAAAATATATATATTCGTTTCATTTGGTTTAGTGCAGTCTATAGACGTTAAACTCTACTTACATGCAATTTCCCCCATAGACATAATGTATTAGAATTCTCTTGATTGTCCCTGTACACGAACTATTTGCTTGATCTTAACGAAAAGCTTACTGTAGCATCCCTATACGATACACATTTAGAATACCAAGTTTGAACTTTCTTCTATAATTTGTTTTTGAGATATGCTGATAACAGACAGACACACAGACACACACACAGACACACAAACCATTTGCTAAAAACATGATTTTCTTATTCAGGGGATCTCAAAACGTGTAAATATAACAAAATCTCGCGTTCGAAAATTTGACCCCAAAACAATACTTTCTCTACCTTATGGGTAAAAGAAGGTAAAAAAAAAAAAAAAAAAAAAAAAAAAAAAAGAGATTTTTCAAATTATATGGCATATTTTTAAGGAACATTTAATCTATTAGTTTAAAACAAAATCTGAACGATATTTTTAAGTGGCGGAAATTACTAATGACAAAACAAAATGTCCAAAATGTAAGTGAGGATAAAATATTGTTATCCTCATTTACTATACTTAAAAAATATCACGTAGTTGCCACACAGGGTTGGCACAAACCGAGAAACTTGTATCGCTAATATATTTCATTCCAACTATCCGATTTCAATTTATTTTTGAAATTATTGGGCAGGAACTCAGAATGATGTATAGAATATGCAAATGTATTGAAAAATTTTGCAACGATTAGTATCGCAACGTACACATTTTTTTTTTTTTTTTAGTTTTGCATGGAAAAATGAGAATGCATTTAAACCTTTTGAACGTTGAGTACTTCATGTGCTAGTGAAATTTTCGCAATGCAATTATGGTCATTATTACACTTAAATGATTATTCTATAACTTTATGGACTATTTTTATACTTAAATCAAATGTTGTATGAGATATAATCTTTGATATTTTTTTTTCACGTTTTGTGACAATCATACCACACTTGGCTAGCGTGGTGAAATTCGGAGAGTGTTAATCATTATGTTTTATTTGAAGTGAAACAGGGGCAATTTATAAGTTTTTGGAGGAAGGGTGAATTTTTTTTCTTTTTAAAATAAAATTTACTCTGTATAATCGGCAAACACTTTATACCAAATAAATAAATAAATAAATAAAAATAAAAATAAAAAATAGCGTTTGTATAAGTGCAATTAAACATTACATAAACAAATAAATAAATAAATAAATAAATAAAAGTCATATATCAATACATACTTACCTTTTTGTAATTCTTAATCGCATTGTGCTGTCCCTGCTTTATTATATTAAATTTTACGAAAAATTGCATTGCATGGATTTGAAAACCCTACATTTTTTAAGCAAACGATTAATTTGATCTTGTTAAAAAAAAAAGAAAGAAAGAAAGAAAAAGAAAAAAGAGCTATATACATATATATATATATATTGTTCTTTAAGGAGTTTTCACAAATTCATCCCAAAGTTAGGCCAAGAGGCGAGATTAGGTTAACCCAACCACTACAGATGTTGATGCATAAGCCATCTCTGTAATCCAGCACATAGAAATTGAAAATAAGACACTAATAATTTCGGCACCAAATAAGTCTCTAAACAAAGAATGCATATATTTTTAAGAATGTATTAAAATAATTTTATTATTTATAAAAGAATATTTTAAATTTGAACTTAAGCTAATTTAGATATAAATGAAACAGCATAGGGTGCTATAAAATAGGGATTTTTCTACCTACAATCAGACATTGTTAAAAGTACACACAGCAAATTTTAATTTAGCGTACAACAATTTTGATATTGTATTATACAGAATCACTGAACCAAAAACATGATTAATAAACATTCTTTGCACAGAGATATGATATATTTTATTCATTCTAAAGAAACATTCATGCAGAAAAATTAAAATAAAATTTTAGACTTGTTTGTGAAAGTTTTATTTATTATTATTATTTTTTTTTTTTTACAAATGAAATAAAATGTAATATTACAAAACGCAGAATTATAACGTGTTTTTAGTTCAAAATATTAAAATGTAAATTTTTACTTTACAAAAATAAAGGAAAAACACTGCATTGAAATTATTTAATAATTAGTTTAAAAACGTTTTATTTTCTTCTGAAGAGCATAACACATTAGTTCAAATTACTGTTTCATAACAGATGGAATTTTTCACTGAGAATTTTCACTAAGTAGTTTCGAGACAGCTTGCATATTGTTTTCTTTAAAACAGGTTACACGAATTTCTGAAATAAATATTTAAACATCAGCATGAATAAACGTTTTTCATTTTTGAAAAAAAAAAAATCACTAAGATAGATGAAAATAATTAACAAGGATTTTAACTCAGAAGAGAAATAAAATTTTGCCGCTTGAATGAATAAATACATCTTATTTCAGCGAAATGGATATATTTGTCTTGCATAGAACTGCATTTTGTATGCACATGTTCATACATTGGGCACAAAATTTTGAATTGTTATTAAAAAAAGGAAATTAAAATGAAAATAGACGTTATTTTTGTAATAAAATCAGAACCTAAATCAAGTTACAAAAGAAAATAAACATATGTTCCTCACAAGTGCGTTTTATTAAAAATTAAAAATGCAGTTAGATTATTTTTATTTTAATAAACACACATGTTAGTGTGTGGATTTTTGTACAGAATTTATTAACGCATTAAAACATAAAGTTCAAAACTTTAGAGAGGTGAACTATGAAGATTTAAATTCCTGCCTAACTTACGTTTGCTGTATACAATTACATATAAATTTTTCTTATAAAGATCCATGTGAGAGCACACGAAGCACATTCCAGAGTGGTTTGATTCACGAGGTACAACGAACTTGGTGATAATTTTGTTAGAAATCGCCTGCTGCATCAGGAAACATAAAATTCTTACAGAAAATTAAAAAAAAATTGTTGGGAAAGCCATATTTATCATGTTTTTTTTAACAATATTTTTGTACAATTTCTATAGCTATTTTTTTTTTTTTTTTTTTTGACAAAAGGGATTTGGTTGAAAAAAGAATCACTATACCTGAATAGCACAACAAATTAAATCATCGATCTCTATTTAAATAGCCTAAAAATAAGCAATATCTTCTTTCTATTTTTGGAACAAATGATTGTTTGAGGCAGTATCAATAAGAAAATTTAGTAGATATAGGAACCTTTTTGTTATCAATAAAAAGTTTTAATGTGCAATCGTCGAGCGTACTGAACAATTTCAAAGAAAAAGAGACAAAACTCTCGCTAGCTAATACGCTTAGATGCAAATTGATATATGTTTAGATACCGATCCAGTTTTCTTTGAAAAAACGATAAGAAAAATTAAAATTATTTAGTCTGTAAATCTTTTTTTTTTTTTTTTTAATGCTTTATTATTGATCGATATATTTAGGAGAATTTTTATCTTTAAAGAAAACTCTCTCTCTCTCTCTCTCTCTCTCTCTCTCTCTCTTTCTCTCTTATCACTACCTTATGATATCTAGAAAGTAGATAAAATCATATATTTATTAATTGAAATATTTTAGCAAGGATTATTGCCTAATTGCAACACCATCTCCTGAATGATGGATGCAAAAATCTAGTAATAACGAATTATGTCAAACTACAGCTAAAAGGTTGTTTATGGTATTCCTTGAATTCTTCTATTGAGATGTAGCACTAGACAAATTACTCTAACATATAGACATGCAATTTTAATTTAATTTTCATATTATGTTCAGCCCGTATGGAAAACAGTAAAGTCCCTTAAAAACCCTTAAATGACGAATGTTGCCTTTCGGCAAAATACCCAATTTTGTTTTCTAATGTATTATTAGAATAATATTGAATCTCTAAAGGCTCTTGTTTGCCAATTAGCAAGAAATTGCGTTTTAGCTGTAAACCGTAATTAAAACAAAGTAGTATGATACTTTAAAGTATTTTTCCCGTAATTATTTTAGTCAGGAAAGAATTAAAACATTTTTAAATTAGAATTTAAAAATTCAGGCATCTAAGGTTAAAAAAGCAAAACTTTAAATGCTTCAAGATTATGATATTTTCTTCCTATGTGTATAGGAGGTATTAGAATATATATAAATATATATATAGACCTCTAAACCTGTATAGATTTATTATTAGAACAAATAACATAAATACCACATAGGATATCAACAAATTTGTAATTAATTAGTATATCAGTTCCCCGTCGTGCTACACGTAATCATGAAAATTTACGACCTCGGTTTTTTGACTTTTTTATGCGTTTTCATGTGTGAGGAATCCGAAAATATCAAAATGGGTATGATTTCCGTCTGCAAAGTGTCAGTTAGTTTATTAGATTGTTAGTATGTTTGTTAGTCTGATGATGTACATGATATCTTGCGAACAAATGATCGGATAGAGATCGGACCAGTTTTAAAATATTATTTATGGCACTGGCAATTTCCCTTTTCTTTTGCAACATTTTAATTAAAGAACTTCAGAATTTATTCGAAATTTACGATTTTTTCTTTTTATCTTGGTTGAATAGGGCAGAATTTCACTTAAATGTGCATGGAAAGAAATATTTGTATCGTAAAGAGGTAAAAACAGGTTTAAAGTATTTGTTTTGATGCTGGGATGAGCTTCATTAACTTTAAACATGCTACTTTGAAAATTTTGGAAAATTAGTTATTGGAAATTTACGAATTTCTTATCATCGCAGGAAAAGACAAAGTTTCGCATAAATGTCGGTTTTGAGAGATATTTTCCTTGTAAAAATGTCAGACCACTTTAAAACTATCAAATAACACTAATAGGGCAAAATTTCGCATAAACGTCCATTTTGTGAGATATTTTCATTGTGAAGATGCCAGACCACTTTTAAAATGTCATTTAGGATACTGGCATGAACATCGTCAACTATGAATTTTGTAAGTCAAAAATTTCGAAATTTACAATTTACTTAACGCGGCAGATTAATGCAAAATTTCGCATAAACGTCCATTCTGAGGGATATTTGCATCATAAACACATCAGACCATTTTTAAAATGACATTTATGGTACTCGTTTGAACATCATTGACTACAAATATTCTAATTTGAAAATTTCGTAAGTTATTCGAAATTTAAGATTTTATGAACAGCAAAATTGGGCGATATTACATATAAATTTCCATCTTGGGGATAGATGCATTGAAAATAGTTGCCGCATGCAATTGAATGAAAGCTAAACTACGAAACTAACACCAATGAAATAAATTAGTGGATTATTTTATATATATCGAACTAAACGGTGGGTAGCCTTTTAGGTGGGGATTTCATTCTTTCACTGTGTCGAACGAATGGTCAGATTCATTTCTCTTAGAAAGAATATAATATTATCCTTACTAGAAATTTATGATAACATACATATGATGTGAAACTGAGCAGATTCTTCCTATGCCAAATAGTTTTTATCAATGAAAATCTATCTTCAGCACATTTTTAATATAGTATTTTTTCAAGAACTTCTAAAGTTAAATAGTTAATAGCAACATTATTTAAAATTTTTTCACGAATTTACTTTCTGCATGCGATCGAGTTGAATGATGCAACCATTTGTAGGCAAACTGTCAATGATATATGCCACTGACGTACTTTATTTTTTTTTTTTAAATAAATAAATAAATAAATAAATAAATAAATAAATATATATATATATATATATATATATATATATATATATATATATATATATATAAGCGTTTTACATTTCGAGTTTTGTGTGATTTTGTGCATTAAAAACTTAAATGCAGCCCTGCAATACACCCGAAAATAATTTTTAATATTCCACCTGCCAACGCATCAGTATACAAAATGAATAAGAAATATTTAGTAATAGCATCTCACACCGATATTTGATTCACTTATACTATTTAGAAGCTTATATGGGAGATCTGAGTGAAGTTGACACCCTTACAGTACAATTTAAAAAATCGGTTTATGTGTAACATTTACCCAAGTTCTGACCAAGTTTGTCCAACCAATATTTTTATTTGTCCACACGTCGAAAGGCTGAAAATTAAAAATAAAATTTTAAACACATTCCTGTAGCAGCACCAACAAGTCGGAAATACAATAAACAAATTATGTCATACGTTTGCCTGAGTTTTGTCCAAGATTACTAAACCAATGTACCAATGTTTTTTTTTTTTTTTTTACCCATTTTTTATAACGCTAAAAAGCACAAAATAGTTTTATGGAGGTTATCGTAAATTGGAAATATTAGTACATAGTAGACCAACCAGGGGATAACCCTAAATCCAAATCGCACCTGTCCAAAGCACAATGCCCAATCAAATTTAAAGATTTGTAGAAAACCAGTGAATATTTCGCGAGATTTTATCTTTAAAAAAATTTTAGTTATACACTCATAAACAGGCAGAAATTTTGTAAACATTTGCATACTGTGCATAAGACATAAATAAATAAATAAATGCATGAATGGTTGGTAAGCTTAGTGCACAGCTGCCTTGCAAGTGTCAAGGCGCACTTTGGCATTTTGAGTTCTTAACTGTCAAATGCAAAGGTTAAGGATATAATTTTCTATCTCTTCGTTGTAGATTTTCTTCCTAAGCACCACTCTTCTATGTTAAAAAAGCAAAATTGGTTGACCGATATTAAACTTTTGGTATCACTTACGGAGGGGCAAATATTATTTATTTCCATAGTCACGTATATTTAATTCCTCAAATCTTGTTGAAAATTTTAAAACTTAAAAAATATATAACACAGAAAATTTGAATAGTCATGGCAAGATTAGATTACCTACACAAATTTATCGTTCAAGCACACACCAGTGTGAACGTGGAGAGACTACAATGACAAAAAACAATCACCGTGAATGTGGCACAACTGAGTGAACTTAAAGCGCTTTGACGTTCCCTCTAATAGTGACAGGCTTTAAAACACACTTACATGAATCCTTTTGCAAACTATAAAAATACATAATCAAGTGCAATGTAACAAAGCTCAGAACAAAATGATGTGCAACATCCACGCTCTGGAGTCATTCATTTCCAGATCATGTAAAATGACTATGAAAATTCAATATTTTTAAATGTTTTCTTACTGCGCTGTTTTTTTTTTAATCCCTCTTCGTCTTTTTTTTTAGTAATTGTTAAGAACTTACTAAAATGTCTGATTATGCAAACCATTTTTTTTTTTTTTTTTTTTTTTTTTACATTTTTATGTGGAGGTTTTACCGTAAGTTTTTCGAAAGCTATTCTGAAATTCTGATAATCATATATCTGATATTGAATACATCTGAAATTATACATCTTCAGGTAGAGGTAAGAGGTAGTCTCAATTACTGTAAGTACTCCGAAAGCTAAATGACGATCATGAGAATGATAAATATCTGTATTAATTTCTACAAGTTCTACACATTTCTTTAACCCCAACTTATAGTATTTTTTCTAAAATTCAGTTTTTTCCGTGACAAATCACAAAGATAAAGGACTGTGTGTGTCATAGCTGAATTTCCTACCTCCAATAAAATCTATGGGGAATAAATACAGACTGTGTCTGAGAGTTATGAAAATAAAGAGACTATGTAAAATAATATTGCGAAAATAAAGTTTTTTTGTCCTTTACAATATTTTTAGTGGTCGCTTTCGCCCCACCATGTCATCATCAAGCAAAAGCAAGTAGTGAATTTTGGACATTGGTACCTGTCGAAGCTCTTTGAAATTTGAAATGTATGTCTCAGAATGTTTTAGTGCAAATTTCGCCATTTGTACAAAGGTTATAGCTTCAAAATATACGCATATGCAGTATGTACATAGCATAATATTCGTACGTTTAATTTCTTACATAACATGATTTATCTGAAGAAATAATGTTAATTAAATTTTGGAATATATTGGATGCTAGTGGTGCAGGTGTACCCCAGATTTTCAAATTCACTGAAAAACAATAAAATTCTGTTTTGTATAAATGAAGAACTTTGATTTGGTGGATAGATATTATGAAAAATATTTTGCGTTCATATTGGTAAGGAATTGGCAAAAGTTTTTCGTAAGTTTTTCAGTTCAATGAACACTATATCTTAATTTTGTTACTTTCTAAACGAACCGAGCATGATATTTGAGGCTGAAATTATCAAAAAATTTGCTAAATTTAGCATTAATGCAAAACAGTCGGCTGGTTGAAGTTCAGTTGCACTTTTCATATTATGTTTAATAGCAATACTTTAACTTATTTTTTGCATTAAATTTCTCTTAGCTTTATATTTACACCTGGCTCAACTTTTTATTTTGAAATTCATGCTGACTAAATTGGGCACATATTACCTGGCAGAATGACGGATAATGATATTTTTAATGGTTTTTAACCTTCAGAAAGGGCTCTTACGAAATCCTATGGAGAAGCGTGACAGATGCTGTCACAGCCCCTTTCAAAAGGTTAACTACCAATTAGATTGCCAACATCAATTGGATGTTATGGGATTAAAGTTAAAATGTGAGATGCATAGTTTGAAAAAGTGTAATAATTTTATATTTCTGCATGTCATGCGATATTTGATGCTGCTGTTACTCTCTCTCTGATATTTTCCAGATACGTTTGTGTCAGGAAAATTTAGGTAATTTTTTATGAAACTGCACAGATAAATTATTTTTCTGTAATACCAATGTGATTAAATGTTATGCAAGTTATCCGAAAGTTGACGCGGTTAAATAGAATTATATAAAAAGTGTATTGTTACAGCATATACTTAAGATTCCTTTCTTTTTATGCATATAACAGAAATCTATTGGACTGTTGATTATCGTACACTTTCATTCTACGATCTATTTTAACCTTTTAAGGTATCCGGAATCTAAATTGACATATTTTGAAAATTTATGTCTCTGTGCAATTAAAATTTTGCGGACGCTATATCTGAAATATGTATATTTGCGCAGAATTCTGTATATCTTCATTATTGTATTCGAACTTTGACGTAGATTGGTGCTGAGTGTGCGTGTGTGTACCATTTTTAATTAATAGATAATATAAAATAAAATGTGAATTTTTTGTGTATAAAAAAATGCAAAGTCCACATATTGAGAAACATTTGGATACTAAAATTCTAAAATTTAACTAACGTTCAAAATTAGCATAATTTTCTTATTTCTTATTATAAATATGATATGTATGTATATATGTATGAGTGTATGTGTACTAGCTATTGTACTCGTTCTTTACATGCTCCATTCTAAATCTCAATGTTTTACAGCCTAGAGATAGCGTAAAAGATGAATAAAGTTCTACGTCACCTTACATCATATGTTAATTTTTGTAAATGCATTAATATTCCTGAAACAAGTAATTCAAGCTCATACAGTTTTGCAGAAATATTGTGAAACGTTAAGAATGGCAATGTAAAATTATAAAGATGTGTCTGTACCATGATATACCTATTGGTATAGACACTTCGAAATACGTTCTAGCAAGAAGTTGTACTAATAAAGTACTTATAAAAAAAATAAAAACATCTGACCATAATACGATTTAGCTACATTTTATACTAAATGCCTGGTAGATACTTCAATGTTTCTAGTGTAAAGTTTTTTTTTTTCAAACAGCATTATCCTGTTCACAATCTATTGTTCTTTATAGTAGAAGAAACAGTGATGAAACTCTTGTATATTACAATCTCCCGACCCCACTGTAATGGGGAATTACTTTATCCTCTTAAAATTAGTGAAAAACAATAGACTTTAAAAAAACGCCAACTACCATATGATTTTCAAACAGTAAAAAATTATTGAAAAATAATTAAAATTAAATTTAGCAGAGAGCATCCCAGGTCTGAATCCATTATGCCAATTCGCTATGACAAAAAAAGGTGGAGAGAGAGTGCAAATTTCGCTTGATTACATATTTAGTGGACGGTTATTCAAAACAAAATGATGACGAGAGCATCAATCATTTACGAGCTTTTTTATCGCCAGATATGGCAGCACTGCCAATATCTATGCCAAGTGCACCAAATAAATATTTCTTTGTTTTAACGTTAAACGTACAGGCGAATTTAAAATGAAAAAACGGCTATAAATATTACCCTACAAGTTGGCATTCCTTGAGTATGCCAAGCAGCGGCTGTTATCAGAAGTGACATCAAGTCTGGAAAAATATATCTAACTGCCGGAAATAAGATATTTAAAAAAAAATAATTACATTTTATTAAGCAGATGACGTAAAACAGAATAACAATCATGTGGAGTTCTCTATCTGCTTTTTTCAAAAAAAAAAAGGAACTATATAAAAATTGCACTTCTGATAGATCCCTTTTTATATTAATAAAATTTGGATTATTTTAAATAATATTTTAATATTTTTAACGATATTTTTAGGTATTTTAAATTAAATAAAATATCTTAAGTAAGAAATACATTTAAATTAAATTTTACATTTAAAAGATTATTTATTTTAATTTATAATTATGTATTTAAAAATTTGTGCAACTTTCTCACATCCATCCTCGAATAAAAAAGTAATTAATGGTCATCTTAGGACACAAGCTAATAATAGACCCAAAGGATTAACGATCACTTTCCATTATGGTTTTTTTTTTCCGGAGTGCCCGTGGTATAAATCTGATTGAGCCTTGACTTCTCACATTTTTAACTTCTTGGTTTTACAAAAAACGAGGTTTTAAAAGACTCAATACTGTTTTTTTTTTTTTTTTTTTTTTACTTTTTGGAAGATTTCGGATTCGTGGAGATGGTATAGCATATGCTGGACCATATAAAGAATCCGAAATACCAATATTTTCCAAATCACAACCTGAACGTCAATTTGGCATCCCTCTGAGCCTTTAGACTCGTCCTTACAGCTAGTTTTAGTAAACGTGGTTATATATTTAAAATTTTCATATTTTACGATTCTTTAATGAAAAGATCTTATTCTAAATTATTTAAAATATTTTAGGAAAAAAAAAATCTTTCAAAGAGTTATTTGAAATATCTTAAAACTAACACAGTAAATACGCATTGCAGTTTTTAGCATTCTAAATAAATATATATATATATATATATACATGAACTATTATAGAACAAAAGACAAAAATATTAAGCGGAAATACAGATTTCAAACGCCATGACATATATCAAGATGTCGGCAAAGTAAGTTAAAGCAGATTTACAACTGACGAAAGTTAAAATTTTATTTTATGAATGGCATAAATCTCCATTTTCTCCGTCATCTCTATCCTTTTATGCTTCATAAACAAATATTATCCAGATATTTTATTTTTAAACAGACAGTAGGAAAACTAAACAAAGACAGATATGTCTGGAACAAAAGAGACAATAAAACTATTTTTTTTTTTCAGTGGATAAATGTGGCAGTGCAACTTCCTCATATTTATAGCAATAAAATTTAAAATGCCTAATTCGTATAAAAAATATGCATGATTTAGCTGTAAGAAATAAAAAAAAAATTAACAACTCACATTTTTTTTTTTTTTTTTTTTTTTTTTTTTTTTTTTTATGTTAGCTATATATCTTAAAATGAATTAGTGAAAGAAAATGTAACATTTGAAAAATTTAATTTGAACTTAAAATATGATTATTAATGAAAAACTAATTTTTATTATAACCGTAATCTTACAGTTTTAAAATGCAACTATATAACAGTAATTTTAATTAAAGTTGTGAGAAAGATGAAAATAAATAAATAGTTAACATTAAGCTAAATAATCCTAGTTATTAATACGATATTCAAATGTTTTAATTATTTTCTTGCTTTTTCTGCTAGGTAAATACTGTAATTTTCATTACAGAGAAATTTTTGGTGGAATTAGGCATTTTAACCATTCATCTAAAAATCTAAATATTTTCTACAGAAAATCGAATCGGTGCTTATAAACCTATTTTTGATTACTTTATATCTATTTCATTATACACAGAAGAATATGCAAAACATATGAATAGGTTTTTTTTTCTCAAACTATGTATCTATGTTGATATTAGAAAAAAAATAATATAAACATATTTTGTCTTTTAATATATGATTTCAGTGTAAAACTATATTTTTATCAAATTTAATACCACGAACATTTATTTACAAAAAATATTTTTGTCTTGCTACTATTACACAAATATTACTTCAAAATCTTTCTTACATTACAAGCAAAGTATTTCAGTTTCGCTATTTTCTGAATAATTCTTCTCTTATACATGTACGTTTAATTATTTTTATTAACGCAATAATAAATATCTTACGTTTGATGAATTTGTCCTTAGAAAAGTGTCGTAAAACAATTAGAGGAAAGAATAATGCTAGATAAAATTTTTGTTCATGCCTTTTGCATAGCAACCACCGCAATCTTAAATTTAAAAGCAGAGTCAAAAGCTTTGGATGGGTACAGATTTATAGATTAGGTTAGGATTTGACACATGGAATTTTATCAGTTTTGCGTTGTACTTGCGGACTTTCAGACTACTGTTTTTTTATTTTTTTTAATTTATTTTTTCTTTTTTTTTAAAATATATATATATATATATATATATATATTTGTAGATATGGCTCAATGTTGAAGAATACACACCCCATTTATAGAGGAGAGATTGTTTTTATTCCATCAATAAAATCAAGTAAAAAACGCATTCTCGCCCAGATGGTATAGTTCCAAAACCTTTATCCCATCTTTCTATTTTTAGTTATATTCCTTTAAGATTGAGTTTTCTTATAATAAGTACACAGAACTTTACTTTCGATGTATCCGTTCGGTAAACATTGTTACAACAAATAAATTCTATTTAATTTGTATATATATATATTTATTTTAATAATATAGTCATCTTTACTATTCCTAAAATTGTGAGAGGTTACAAAACAATGTTCGTGGCCTATCTGCAAGATACACATATTTCTTTAGATGTAATATTCACAAGTAAAATATATATATATATATATATATATAATTTAGAACTTTATGTTCTGAGCTATTTCAACAGTATGCCTCCTGCTGGGCTGAAGGTTTTTGATACTTTTCCTAATTTTTTTTAAATACATTGAATATATGAATTTGTATTTTTTTTTTTTTAATTAGAAATTTTTAATTAATTTTATTCATATTCTACAAACTATTTAAATTTAATATGAATCAAAATTTATTACGAAATTGTTGAAAAAAAAAATACCTCGTAAGGAAATATTTATTAAAGGTAAACATCAATAATATACATTATTATTATTATTATTATTACTTTTTTTTTTTTTTTTTTTTTTTTTTTTGACTATTTTAAGTAATTGATTAGTACAAAAATTAGTGACTTTGTCAAAAATATACTATTTATAAATTCACTTTTTTTTTTTTTTTTAAATAAAAGCGTAAAGTTATTAAATCTTGTTTTAATATTTGTGATATATATTTGCATAAAACTTTTATAGTAGTCAGAAATATCGCGATAGCCTAATATTGAATATCTATGTTTTAATTATGTATATATATATATGTATATTGCATATAAAAAACATTTCTAATTTTATTTAAATATGTAATCGCAGTGTTGTTCCTCAGATTTAACATTAAACTACATTGGATGAACATTTTTACTTATTTATTTTACAGAGAACAAAATTAAAATAATGCACGAAGAAAAAAAAAAAAAAAAAAAAAAAAAAAAAAGGATAACGATAAATAGAAGCTCTTTGCAAAATTGTAAACTATCTTATGACGTTTAAAAATTGAAAAATACTGTCACATACACTGCTGCTTTTCAAAAATTTAATGTAAAAGTAATTTAAATAAGTGTGTTTAGCCAAGCAGAAAAACGAAATTAGTTTTTCAAACAAAATGTCAGTTGCAGTGTAAGTGGTGTAAATTTTCTATTATATAAATTTACATACAAAGATAGAGTTGTTTAAGTAGCAAAACAATTTTTTCAAAAAACATTTTGTTTTCTTTTTTTTATGAAAGAAATATTTTTGAAACGAAAATACATTTATTGTAGTGAAAAAAGTCTATTTACAGTAAACTAACATACAAGTAGCAGTTAAATATTTATTTGGGAAAGAACGTTTAACATGTAAGCATTTCCAGTGCTTCTATATTTAAAGGGTGATCCAAAAGTAATAGAAAAATGAGGAATATATTATTCAAAATGTATTGACCGTAACACAATTCTGCTGTTTTCATTGAAATGTGTAGAAATACATGTATTTATATTATGTATATATAATAATAAAATATATATATATATATATTAGTTACATATTTTAATAAACAAAACCCGCTATATTCTTTGCATTCCCTAAAATAATAATAATAATAATAATAATAATAATAAACCCTTAATTTTGTTAAGAGATGATAAGCCATGATGATACCATTAGAATTCTCAATGTGCAACGACTATCGTTCATTCTCTTGAAAATGGCAGCCGTCACTTTGAACATTTATAGTCCTAGTCACGTTTTCGAAACCATTGCACCACTGTTCGAAAGGTAATTTTCCAATTAAAGAGCAACCTTATTGAGAATAATTGCCAAAAAAATTTTTGTTACCTAAAAATGTCCCATGTCTTTCTGTGCATTTAAGCGAAAATTGCATAGTACAACAGCTAGTACTTTTTGAATGACATATTTTTTCTGTAACCTTTCGAACAACCGGTGTATGAATATGTTTGTATATATATATATATATATATATATCCAGTATCCAAAGTAGGGCTTTGGTGTTCCATCTGTCATAATTTCCTCTCACACGGCGCCCAGCCTAGGTCCATCTAACATCTTGACTCTAGAAATAACATCAGTAACTTTGGTCTGCTTCCTAATCCAAGTGTTTCGCTTTCGGCCTCTTCGGGTAAATACTAACATGCATCTCTCCACGCTTCTCTGGGTTGTTTGAAGTTTCTGTACAGCTTTGCATATCACTATCCAAATTTCTTAAGCTTAAGTTAAAACAGGCAAAATGTGCTCAACAAAAACTTTTCTTTTCAAACAAACCGGGAGGTCACTTTTCAATATAATGTTATTTCTATCGAATGCTCTGCATGCAAGTTTAACTCGGTTGTTAATTTCTTCCATGATGTACCCGTTCATCGTAAGGGCTTGTCCCAGATAAGTATAACTGCATACCATTTCTAATTCATCCATATCAACAGTGATATTCAGTGGAGAAACAAAGGAATTTGACGTAACTTTTTTCTTGCTGAGGTACATTTTTAATAAAATGACCTTGATTTCTGTGTTCTGTGTTGTCGAAGAGATGAAATTATGAAGTTTGGAAGGTCATAATGAAGAAGAATTGCAGAAAAAAGGCAGTTTGGAATCACCTATGAGAGGCATTCATCCTGTAGTGGTTTGATAAAGACTGAACATGATGTTGATGATATATATAAATATTGTTGCGTACTATGGGTTTCGTGTTTTGTCTCTGAATTAAATGCGAAATTTGCAGAAGTTCAACAATATATTTACAGATAATTCTAAAAGAATGCGGGTCTATAAACGAAGTATCAACTTCACTTTCACCAGTAAACACAGTTTAGATAACAGCTATCAACATCAAAACCAGTACAAACTGTATCAGAGCATTAACATACAACAAGGTTTTAATCAATGAGACTAGTCAGGAGAGCACTTTATCGTAAGGCGGTTGGCGAGAGAGGTTGGATGATTCGACGTAAAGCAACTCCTTAAATACCTGCGTTGAAAAATGTAGGAAATTTCGGAAACTCGTCAGCCAGTCAAGTTACAGCTTCCATATTTAATACACCAATGATAAGGATTTTCTAAGGAAGCGATGATGTTAAGATCTTGAACACTTTTTCACATTCTTCTGTCCACAGGAACTTCTGTTTAGCTTCCGTCAGCTTCTGGAGTGGTCTATCAATTCTCTAGAAACCCTTCACGAACTTCCTGTAGTATGTGCATAATCCCAGGAATGGACGTTTTCAGGACGTCTCCATTCTCGACTGCTGAGATTTTCTCGGGATCAGTTCTCACACCTTCAGAAGAGATAATATTGTCGAGATAACTCCCTTCAGGACGGAACAAGTTGTACTTACTAGGATTGAATTTGAGGTTAGCCATCCTGCGTTTTTCCAGCATTTTACTGATGTTTCTAAAAAGGTCTTAAAAGGTGCGCCCCGCAATCATAATATCTTCCAAGTACAGAACACAAGCTTAATAGGAAAGTCCTTTTAACACTATCTACGTCAGGCATTATAATGTTACAGGTGGATTACATAATCTAAATGACATAACTTGAATTGCCACAATCCTTGCCCCATAGTGAATGCTGTCTTCTCAATCTCGTCAGGATATAACTGTAATTGCAAATAACAACTCTTTAGATCCAAAGTCGAGAATCATTCATTGCCTGCAAGTGTATCTAATGTGTCGTCAATTCTAGCATGAAGGTAACTACATTTCTTCGTGATATCATTCAAACGATGATAATTCACGCAGAATCTTGTTGAATCACCCTTCTTTCGCACCAATACTATGAGAGTTGCCCAAGTATCTGTTGATTGTTCCATGATGTCATTAAGATGCATCTCGTTTTGAAGCTCACTCACCTTTTTCTGCTTAGCAAATAGAAGTATTCTTGGATTTTCTCTGATTAGATAATGTTTTCCTGTGTCAATTCTATTCTAAGTGATGTTTGTCCTTCCGACGTCTTAATGTGTACGAGAAAACAGATCTCTAAATTCATAGTGTAGCTTCTATGCAGCACGTCTCTGTTCTATTCCTAACTCTGCATTCTTGAGTAATTCATTGTTAAGAACTCAGAAGACTTGATCTCGGTTGATTGCGTGTGCCAGTTAATGCTTGTTGCTAACACCTCATTCTTCTTAAGATTCTTACTTTATCGCTTATGTTGGCGACTTTCACAGGAATAACGTTTTTTGTAAGGTCAACCAGATGAAGTCAACAGAAGACCTCTCAGACTATTGTCTGTATTCGGGTATTCAATCAGTCCATAGTAGAAGTATTGCTCTTTAGGAGGTGTCCCGGAAATTTTTGTCTCGGTATGTGGAAGGATGGAGATTTCATACTTGGCTGTTATCTGACAAATTGGCTGAATATCTGGATTTTCCGTGTTGAACACAACTATGTTTTCTGAAATGGAATGCAGTTCATTATTCTTGAAATCCAATTTAAAGTTATACTTTCTCAGGAAATGAAGTCCAAGGACTATAGGATCATTTATGTCAGCTACATGTGCTTTATGATGGTAACTAACATTTTCAAATATGATAGTCAAATTCATTTTACCATGGATTTTGATTTCGTCACCTGTCACCGTCTGGAGTTTAACGCAGGCCGATATCCAGATGATCTTCTCTTTAAGTTCAAGAGCTACATCTGTTCTAACGATGCATGCGTTGGCTCCAGTATCCAAATACATAAGGCAAGTGGTGTTGTTAACTTCACCATAAACATAAAGTCCATTCTCGCCGCCACTCATCGAAGAAACGTGAATGACTGTGAAGTGAGACCCTTTAATATTCAACAACCTCAGCCCCGCGACATGGTCTTCTCTTAGTTTCCCTCCAGTGATCGTGAAACCAGGATTTTTTTTTTTAGGTTGTCGTATGGAACAATTTCTTTCTCAGCAATCACATGTCCATCTCTTCCACAACTCCAGCACTTTATTTTCGGATTCTTTACTTCTTTATTTTCTTCAAGACAAAGCAATCTTCTCGTGATGTCTGCCAGATTTTTCTTCATTTCCTTAATATCAGCTTGTGAATCATCGGCTATTTGTGCTGTCTCAATCTTTAATACATATACTAAAGCTGATCCGACATCATTGACATTGACGAGTCTAAGTGGTTTTCGAGTCTCTGTATCTCGCTCGGCATCGATAAAGTATTGAAAGGCCAAATTATCTCGAGTTTCAGCGTGGTAGTCAGTGAAAGCTAGGTGTGATAGTCTCTGAAAATACGATGAGAGCTCTTGCAAACTGTCATTCGCTTTTTGTAAAGGGACTTTAACTGGAAGCGACTGTATTCCTTAGAAAATTTTCTCCAAAACGTAGTTCCAATAGTCTGGCCAGGGATTCGAAGTCATGCCATTCTTCCTTGGAAATATTTCTTATTATATCCGCTGCATGGCCTCGTTTTGCTGCTGTTTAATGGATTGTCTTGGCAGTAGAGTATCAGTCATTAGCTTCAGCTATGGAGGAAAACTGTGTCTTATATACCTGCCAGGAGGATCTGCCATCTTAGGTAAATAGCTCAATTGATTCTTGATTCTGTATTCTTTTAGATCTCCTTTCATCTTTCTGGGGCATGAATGCTAACTGTTCTTTCAGACTCCGGATCTTCTTTTGCAATTCATTTCCTATCACTTCCCTCTTGCACTTTTCTGTTATTTTTGTCTCAAGATCTTCCTTTCTTCTCTTAAATTTGCTTTCTATCTCTGAAATTTTCCTTTCAGCTCTTGATCAAAATTTTCCATAAATTTCTCTTTAAAACTTTCTTCTGTCTTCAGAAAATTTTCTTCAATATCATTCGTTATATTTTCCGCAACTGATAATTTACTTTCTGCCACTTCTTTCACGTTTACCAAGTAATCCTTCACTGATGGAGATTCTATTTTTATTTCGTCTTGATTAGATTTAATTTCTTCTCAAAAACTCTCTTCATTTCTTTCATTTCTTCACTTAAACCGTGTTTCATTTCTTTATTTTATTCAGTCACGTTTACCAAGTCATCCTTCACTGACGGAAGTTCTTTTTTCATTACGTCTTGATTAGATTTAGTTTCTTCTCAAAAACTGCCTTCATTTCTTTCATTTCTTCACCTAAACCGTGTTTCATTTTTTTCTTTTCTTCGGTCAAACTACCTTTCATATCTCTTTGCCATTCTTTCATTCTGTCTTTCATTTCACTCATCTGGGCAGCTAACCCTTCGAGAAGTTTCTTCCTGTCTTGCTCCATACCTCTATTTATCACCATTTACAGACATTCCCACTTCTGACACAAGAAATGTTGCGTAAATGGGGGTTTGTAAGTTGTCTCAGAATGAAAAGCGAAACTTGCAGAAGCTGAACAGTTTATTTACAGAAAATTCTAGAAGAATACGGGGTCTATAAACCCAGTAAAAACTTTACTTTTACCAGTAAACACAGCTTAGATGTCAGCTACCAACAGCAAATTCACAGCACAAACTGTATCAGAGCCTTAACGCACAGCAAGGCTATAATAAAAAAGACTGGTTATGAGAGCACTTTATCGTAAAGCGGTTTGCGAGAGATTGGTTGATTTAGCGTAAAGCAACTCCTTAAATAATAGTGCAGAAAAATGTAGAAAATTCCAGAAACTCGTCAGACAATCAAGTTACAGCGTTAGTATTTTGTACATAGATGGTACGGATTTTCTCGTCAAAGTCGCCAAAACAAGTCACCAAGGAGTGAAAAAATCGCCAAATTTGGCGCCAAATCCATTACCGGCCTTAATGAGGCTTTTTAAATATTTTCAACGAGTTTTTAAGCTATTCTACTGCGAACACTAACTGAAAATGCTGAAAATTATCATTTTATCATATGACTAAGTCTCTTTGAAAGAATTTACATAAAAATAACTACGAATTATTTACAAATTCGTAAAACTGTGTATATATGTGATTGTGTAGGGGGGGGGGGATTGTATTTTGACGAAATTTTTAATAATTTCTTTTAAATACTTGAAAAAAATGGTATTTTCATGATGATGCACAAACATCATAATTATACGCATGATATGTGTATGTTGCGCCAATATAAATATTATATAAAAAAATTAAGTGTTGTTTTGCCTTTATTCATTGACTTTTTTTTTGTATATAAATTAAATAAGTATAAACGAAATGTGAAATTTCATTATCATGCAGTAAATATCACGAAATGTGTCTTTGAATATGCAATATGCCACAATAAGTAAAAAGTTGAAAATTAATTGACAAATTTTAACTTTAATAATTCATCAAATATATGCAACCATTTATTTGAGTAGGAACTATCACTTTAACTCAATGAACATTATAACTATTTGGTAGCATTGTTGTTATTGTTGCGAATGAATATTATTATTATTATTATTTTATTTTAATGCCGATGATGTTTACTGAGACATTAAATGAAAATAAAAATCTACCTCATTTTTCAACAGTTATATTTAGATATATTTTTTTGCATAGAAATGCATCGTAAATGACTTATAAACGTATTCTTTTCCAAAGTGCTATCGTTTTAATTACAAACGTAAATTTACATAAAAAAGAATCTCATAAATTAATTAATCTCAGAAGATTCTTTTCTCAAGTATCTTGTATCATGTCCAATATTTGTTATCATATATAATCAATAATGATAGGTAGAAGTAATGAAAATTTTGTTATGCCATTAAAATGTGCTTTAAAAAAATGCATTGGTTATACATTCCAAAGTAATCAGATTATTATATTTTATAAGTCAATAATCTATATTTTACTGTGTAAAATCATTTTTATAAACTTAACCCTAACTAGTGATATCCAGTGGACACGATGTGCTCTAAAATATGGTAGACGGGATGTGTTGGTTTCGAAACCAGCGCTTTCCCGTCGGTATTCTTTGTGATTGTCCCTAAACGCATTTAAAATGCAGATTAGGATACTTGAGAATGACGCTTGGCGCACCCATATCAACATATCTAGTAGACGTGTGTTTTTAATCAACCTTAAACGAAGCAACGCTGCACCATCTATGTGCTTAAAACGATACAGATAATTTTTTCTCTGTTCTTAAGATAATTTCAGCAATATAAAGAGAAATGTAAACTTCGAAAATTTATGTAGGAGGGATCGAACAAATGTAACACGAGCAAAAGGTGAACAAGAGAGGATTCAAACCTGATGAGCATAGCTTATTTGAATGTACTTAATCTGTCGCAACGGGACGCAGTTTAAATAGAGATTGTTACGCGGTCATTGAAAAGAATATGAGCATCGATTGAAATCCAAGAGGAAAAGAATCATCGGGATGATGGAAGCTAAGTAGTCAACTCGGTAATTAGCTCGACACCTAGGCTATTCTGATTTTAGTGTGAGCACGTGTTTAGAACAACAAATGCTTACACGAAGATCAGTCAAAGGATGCCCTTGACAGACCAATATTCGAGAAGAACATCACATCATACGACACGCGCGCATAGCGCCACCTGTCTCCTTGTCCGCTAACTGTCTCACTGTCAACACCTTTACTTCGGTTCCCTATGTCTGCTTGTACCATCGGAAGGCGCCTGTCTGAAGAACATTTGCTATTTCGGTGCCCAATACGCATGCTGTCAATGAAAACAACCACCGTTGTGTCCGATTGGAGTGACGTTGCGCTAGACGGCATTGGACAGGAAACAGATGGAACCAAGTCGTTTTCAGCGAAGAATGGAGATACAGTTTGGGCAGTGATGACAATCGTGCACGTGTGATGAGGCGCCGTATGGAACGTACAATTTTGCAACACCACAATAACAGCTGGTGTGATGATATGAGGTGTCATTGCCATCGTACACTGCCCATGGTCACCCATTATATTGATCCATTTCACCATGACAGCTCAGCTATACGATCGTGATATCTTTCAGCCACATGTGTTGTATCCCCCAGCCACATGCGTTGCAGGGCCCCAGGAGCCATATTTTAACAAGACAATGCTTGACCACATACAGCCAGCATGAGTATAATCTGGATCTCTTCGGGCGGCATTTTGTCAGCTTACGGGTTTTGGGAAATAAGGAGGAGCATTTACAGAAACTGTGGAACGAGATGCTTCAGGACAACATACGGGACTTGTATGCCTCAATACCCACCCATATCACATCGTGCATTAACACTAGAGGATGACAAAAACGGGGTAATAAAACCTTCATTAATTTGTAATTATTTATTTAATTGCTAATTATGCTTGGATTTTGTAATAACTTATTTATATCAAAGTTGTATTTACATGTGTACAATCTCGTTTCATTCACAATCGTCTTTCTTGGCACACAAATTTTTATGGCATATTAATTATATATATACACTAAGGCACTAAAAAAAAAGCCGCACTCCAGAAAAATTGACTTATAACTTTTGTGTTTGTAACAACTTTAAAACTAATGATTGAAACAAATAAAACTGTTTTATCAGTATAATACGGAATTCATAACATGATACCTATGTAAATTTTTTATTTGATAATGCGCTTTGTTGCACTCTACGAAGTATTTAATAAAAATCTACAGAAAATTTTCATTTTAAACGTAATAAAATAAACATATGCATTAAGCGATTAAAATAACAAAACAAAAAATGAAAAAAACGAACTTGGATATTTTCTTTTTTATCTTCTGCAATCGCCAATTTTATCTTTTGAAAAGCAAATTTTCGAACAGATTTTGTTATGTTGCCTTCCAAAAACACTTTAGCTTTGAGTCCAGAGTTAAAAACAAAACGCAATTGTCAGAAAAACTGTAATTTTAGAAATTATTTCGAAAATTGTAAAAATAAGGCAGTTAACGATACTACGAAAAGTATTAATTTTTGAATGAAAAAAAAAAAAAAAATATTTTAATACTTGAGGTGGCAAAATAATTAAATGTTAACAAAATATTGGTGTGATGGTTTTCAGAAAAAAAAATAAAATTTTTTGTCCGTTTAAACTGAAAATTTGGCTTCAGGCGGTCACGTTGCTCCTCCAAGCAAGATAACTGCAAATTAAAAAGCAAATATTTAAGAAATCGATTTGTATCATGTTCAGAACTTTAAAAAGATTTCAAAAAAAAGTGTATAGCAAAACACTTTCTTAAAAAATAGTCCGAAAGCAATTAAGCAAGGCAGGTTAAAAACCTGAAGATCTGTAAAAATGCCCTGAGTTTGTCTGATTAGGCAAGTTTAATTTATTTCGAGCTGATGAATAAAATTACTAGGACGGTAAAAATAGGACTGACATAATGAAAACTGCTCTCTTGAAACAGTGACACATTCTCCGTACATTATTGTACAGAGGTGCATAATTTTTCAAAGAATCAGACAAATTTTATTGCTGAAGGGATCAAATAACTCAAAATAAAACACGGGGATTATAAAAGTGGCGCCTGGCCGACTACTTTGTAGGTATTTCAGACTTTTCTTCAAACAGCATTTTAAGATCATAATGCACCTTGCTGTTCTGCATCTATGCTACGGTAATTTTAATCAATTTGTTAAATATACCTAACCATTCCCATGATAACCTATAATTCTGTAGGTAATAATACCTTTTTTCCCTCTAAGTTAAATCCCACAAAGAATATTGTAGAATTTCTTCTTTATTAGATTTGGAAACTGTCTTAATCTAATTTCACTCGAAAATGTTTAGTCATAAAAAGGCGCGAGGAGAGAGAGGGGTATTCGAAATTTGCAGCCTACAACTTTCAAAGAACTAGAAAAATTATTTACAGTATTTAGCAAATTGAAACTTTTGTGATTTATATCAAAAAACGGTATAATATTATGCCACTATGCATATTGGTACATATTTCAGTAGCAACGCGCAAATCAAACAAAATATGAAAGTATTATTATTTGAGAAAATCTAATAAGGGAAAATGATAGCTTACCCTTTAAAGCGTGTATTATTTTTCATTAGTAATAATGTAGGTCAAAATCAGTTGGACTTTTTAATTAATTTTAACTTGGAATTTTAATTGAAATAAAAACTAAAAAAAAAAAAAAAAAGAGAGAGAGAGAGATCATTACGTTTCTCCGGTTACATCTAAAAGACAAACTTAAAAGACAGAATAATACTGAGTAGAAAAGAAAATCTGTTGGATCACGTGACACAACTGTTGTATTTTTAAAATTTCCCCGTTTGGTGAGTTGACCAATGAGAGTGAGGAAAGCACAATTCTTTTTTTTTTCTTTCATGAAGTTTCGTTTATTCGAAAAGGACAGTTTTTTTTAAGTCAGAAAGTTTTTGAGTTTGTAACACTATTTTAGTCATTTCACCTCAAATTCGAAATCTGGCTGTAGAGACAAGTTCTGTCGGTGTTTCAGAAAGGTTACTCTGGCTGTAGGCTCAGTTAGGATGTCGTCAGTCAATAATTTACTTTCCTTATATTGTAATTTGATGGTACCGTTTTCACTTAAACCTTTTTATGCAGTAGTACCGAATATCCATGTGCTTCGTGTGAGCAGTGTATTTAGGTGATTCTATCATCTTTATTGCCGACTGATTGTCGTCAAACAAGATTACATGCAGTTCCTGTGGTAAGTGAAGGACTTCTAGTACTCTGATCAGCCATATTAGCTCTTATGTTGCGCTTGCAGCTGCTACAGGCTTTGCTTCAGCAGAAGAGAGAACAACGAAGCTTTCTTTTCGTGAAATACAGTGAATTAGTCTTTTGCCTATCAAGAATAAATTTCGCGTCATAGATTTACGATCGGATTTTTAGCCGGCCCAGTCGGAATCCGCGGAACAGCTTAGAATTGGTTTTCTTTGGCACTAATAACTAAACTTAAGTTTTTTAGGGGTTTTTAATAGAAAAATACTTTCTGAATATGTGCATGAGTTCGGAGTTTCCTCAAATTAGTTATTTAAATATATTTATAACAAATATTTCTTACTAATAATTCTTTGCTAAAATAACAGTGATATAATTAAATAAAGTTTGGCTTACCTGGGTTTTCACAGGTAATTGCAAATTCCATTGGTGAAGAAAAAATCTCCTTAATATGACTTCTGTATTAAAGACCAGCAACTACTTTTCCTATAATTAATCTTGATTAGAGTGAGAAATTCTTACATAATATGTAGATCTATTATATTTAGGATAATTCACTCGTTGCTAGGTAATGAAAGAAAGCCTAGATGTTTTTTACTTTAATTTATTCATCTTAGACAAAAGGAAAAAATTATGATTAAATAGAATAAGAAAAATGGAACGTCAGTTCCGAATAACGAAAATTACATGATTAAAAAAAAAGAATTACAATGTACTTGTAGAGAGACGCGACACATCGTCACGTGATACGGCAGGTGCACCGAACAATCTTTTGGCGGGAAGTAAAAAACAAAAAAGAAAGTTCGGAACAAGAAAAATGAAAGTTAATAAAAGAATGTCTGAGATTAAATATCACAACACCCCCTCTTAAGCTCAGAAATTTTTCAATTGTTCATTAATGCATTTCTATGTCTATTAAAATCAGTTTTTGGTAGAGCTTTTGTGAGGGTATCGGCGCTCATTTCTTTGGTAGGTTTGTATTGAAGCTTTATTAGGCCTTCTTGTATTAAGTTTCGCAGAAGATGATATCTCAGCTGTAAGTGTTTTGTTTTGGACTGGAATTTTTCATTTTCAGCAATCTTGATGGTAGATTGGTTGTCCTGGTACAACACTATAGGACATTCTTGCGGCAAATTTAAATCATCCAGTAGTTTGTTGAGCCACTGTATTTCAAGTGCAGCACTCGCAGCTGCGACGTACTCAGCCTCTGCTGAAGACATGGACACACAGGACTGTTTCTTCGAAGTCCAAAATATTGGATTTTTTTCTATCTTAAATAAATTTCCAGATATAGACTTTCTATCACTTGGGTCATTGGCCCAATCCGAATCCGAATATGCTCTAAGAACAGGTTCACCAGAGTTACAAAGTTTTAATTTAATATCTTGGGTATTTTTCAAATATCTAATAACCCTTTTAACTGCCTCCCAGTCTTTCGCTCTAGGATTTTCGTTTCTACGGCTTAAGATGCCAACGGCAACACTTATATCAGGTCGCGATACTGTAGAAATGTAAAGTAACGCGCCTATAGCCTGTCTGTACATTGTGTTGTTTGGTAAGAGATTGTCATTATCAGTTAATTTTATATACCCTGGTTCCATTGGTGTGTCAGAGGGCCGTGCGTTATCTAGCCCGAATTTGGTTACAATGTCTCGTATTTTATTATTTTGATCAAGCGTAATTACCCCTTTACAAGGTCTTTCTATATTTATGCCGAGGTAATATTTGGCTTCCCCAAGGTCGGTTAATGGATATTCTTCCCTAAGTTGATTAATTAGTATGTCAATATCGTGATTTTTACCAGCTACAAGTAGATCATCAACATACACAAGAATGTAAGTTTCTGTGTTATCTTTGTTACGTATATATAAACACTTGTCATGTTGACTTTGTTTAAATCCTAATTTACACAATGTTTCATTAATTTTCAAATTCCACGCTCTAGCGGCTTGTTTCAAGCCATATATCGCTTTCTTTAACTTACATATTTTATTTTCTTCGCCCTGGACAACATAACCCTCGGGTTGATGCATGTATACATCTTCTTGCAAATTTCCATGTAGGAAAGCAGTTTTTATATCTACATGCCTTAGATTCAAATTTTTATATAGTGACATGGTCAAGAAACTTCTTAGAGTGGTATGCGATGCAACTGGTGCAAAAGTTTCGTCATAGTCCACCCCGTATTTTTGAGAAAAACCCTTGGCAACAAGCCTGGCTTTATATTTCTCGACTTGTCCTTGGCTATTGTATTTGGCCTTGAACGCCCACTTACACCCTACTACTTTGGTCCCTGGTTGAGCGTCAACAAGTTCCCAAGTATTGTTTTGTCTGAGTGAATTCATTTCGTCGAGTGTGGCATTCAGCCAATTTTCTTTTTCAGCTGGGTTTTGAATTTTTAGTATATCATCAAAACACTTAGGCTCATCAATTCTTTTGTCATTTACTGCAAATGCAAATCTGTCGGGCGGAACACCTTTATTTAATCGTTGTGATCGTCGCGGCAGAGTTTGCGTGTCATCCGGACTATCGTTATCGCCCGCTATATCTATATTTATATCAGTATCTAATATTGGTAATTTGGACACCGGAATTTCATCATTTGAATTTTCATTCTTAATTTGTGATGTTTCATTATTGTGGGATTCTCTATTTTCATCCTCCAAAAATTTTACTGTTCTGCTAATTATTACATTTTTATTATTTGTGCAAATTCTGTAGCCTTTGCTACGATTATCATATCCCACAAAAATTCCTTCTTGAGCGGTGCTATCCAGTTTTCCCCTATGTATTTTATGTACATATGCATATGCGCGACATCCGAATGTTTTTATATTTGATAAATCGGGTTTACGGCCGGTCCATTTTTCGTAAGGAGTTGAGTCGCATGAGGAGGTCGGGAGCCTATTTTGTATGTAATTTGCAGTATTTACGGCTTCCCCCCAAAAGGAATTCGGTAAATTACTGTCTTTAAGCAGACAGCGAGCCATTTCGGTCAGCGTACGATTTTTACGTTCTGCCACGCCGTTCTGAGCACTAGAGTAAGGAACGGTAAACTGGTGCTCAATTCCTTCTTTATTCAAAAATTCATTCACTTCCATACTAGTGTATTCACCCCCGTTATCGGAGCGAATTGCTTGCACTTTTCGGCCAAATTTGTTTGCGGTCATAGCCACATATTCCTTTAACTTAGAAAATACCTCAAACTTATTTCTTAGCAAATATATAATAGTATAACGACTGTAGTCGTCTATAAATGTAAGAAAGTAATATTTTCCACCTACAGTGGGGGTTTTCATAGGGCCACATAAGTCTGTGTGGACCAGTTCGAGTGGTACGGAGGCTCTAAATTGTGCAGCTTTGGGGTAAGGTGAATCAGTTAATTTTGACATTATGCATGTTTTACATTCAGTATTATGTTTGCAATCATTTAATTTTATACCCACAGCCATGTCCTTGTTAACTAAATCTTTAATGTGGTTAGTATTTCTGTGGCCAAGTTTCACATGCCACTTGTTTATGCAATTTTCGTTATCACAAGTTTGTATTACAATGTTCGCTGTGTGTTTGTTTTCAGAATAATTTAATTGACATTCATATAAGTTATTTTTCACATATCCCTCAATGCATGTATTTCCCTGATTTACAATTTTACAGGTTTTATCATCAAATACAGCGATACAGCCATTCTCTGTTGCTCTTTTTATAGAAATTAAATTAGTTTCTATTTCAGGGACATAAAGAACATTTTTAAGTGTTATTTTGTTCTGTGTGTTTTCCGAATTTACGGTATACAAATCCACAGTACCGGAACCCAAAGATTTTAGCTGCGTGCCGTTCGCGATAGTGACGTTAGAAACGTTATTTTTAAGATCGCGAAATTTTAGTTTATCATTGCAGATATGTGAAGACGACCCTGAATCAACCACCCAATTTACAGTTTTATCTCCAACATAAAAAGAATACAATTTATCAGCTTTTGGTTTATTGCTCCCCTCTGCAATTTGAGCGCTATCTGGCTTCTCATTGTTCTGAGAGCATATGTTGGATCTGAAGTTGGGTTTTTTGTTGAAATTTTTACTGTGACTTTTAACAGCAGAATTATTTTTGTTTTTTAACTTATAACATTCTTCTATATTATGATTACTTTTCTTACAGTATTTGCAGAATTTCTCCGATTTGTTATGGTATTGGACTTTTAACGCTGAATTTTGATAAGTTTTGTTTTCAAGCCTTTTGGCATATTCATCAGCTAATTTGTTTCGTATATACTCAGGTGTCAATTGCGCTTCGTCTTTCGATTCGAGACTTGTTATGAGAACGTCATACGAAGGAGGGAGTGAGCATAGCATTAATGCAGCTAGGTGCGATTCGTCTATGACTTCACCTATAGCAGTGAGTCTGTCGCGTGTTTTATATATATCAGCTATATGTTGGTTTACATCACCACCTTCCATTAATTTTATGGAATAAAGTTTCCTAAGTAAGAAAAGCTTACTCGTAAGGGATGATCTTTCGTGGACTTGGCGCAGAGCATTCCAGCACTCTCGTGCTGTATCTAGATTCATAACATACACGATTTGTTCGTTATCAATAAGTAAATTAATTAAAGCTCTCGCTTTTCTATTTTTTGAACGCCACTGATCGGTTATTGGGTTGGGAGGATCGTCAGTAATGACTGTAAAAAGATCCTCTTTTTGCAAGTACATCTCAATACGAAACTTCCACACATTATAATTTGTAGAGTTCAGCGGTTCAATTTGTATATCTTTTGTTGCTGACATACTTAAACAAAATTTTTGTAATAGTTTTGTTAATATTTGTTCAATTCGTAAATATTCATTTAATATTTTAAATCAACACAGTTAGGATAAATAGTACTTGAAGAAGAAAATGAAATTAAATAGTTTTCATGAAAATAAGCACTTTTCAATACTTTCGATTTAGTGTCACTTCGGTTTTGAAGAAACAAAAACAAATATTTTCGCTTACATTTTCATTTCTTATTTATTTTATTATTTAAATGTAGCAATCTCTTCCAATGTGCAATGAAAAAAAAACTTTTGAACTTTTGTCAAGAATAAATCTAAATTTTCAATTCAAAATATCAGTCTCATAATCTAATAGAAAAATACTTTCTGAATATGTGCATGAGTTCGGAGTTTCCTCAAATTAGTTATTTAAATATATTTATAACAAATATTTCTTACTAATAATTCTTTGCTAAAATAACAGTGATATAATTAAATAAAGTTTGGCTTACCTGGGTTTTCACAGGTAATTGCAAATTCCATTGGTGAAGAAAAAATCTCCTTAATATGACTTCTGTATTAAAGACCAGCAACTACTTTTCCTATAATTAATCTTGATTAGAGTGAGAAATTCTTACATAATATGTAGATCTATTATATTTAGGATAATTCACTCGTTGCTAGGTAATGAAAGAAAGCCTAGATGTTTTTTACTTTAATTTATTCATCTTAGACAAAAGGAAAAAATTATGATTAAATAGAATAAGAAAAATGGAACGTCAGTTCCGAATAACGAAAATTACATGATTAAAAAAAAAGAATTACAATGTACTTGTAGAGAGACGCGACACATCGTCACGTGATACGGCAGGTGCACCGAACAATCTTTTGGCGGGAAGTAAAAAACAAAAAAGAAAGTTCGGAACAAGAAAAATGAAAGTTAATAAAAGAATGTCTGAGATTAAGTATCACAACAGTTTTTAGGTAACTTATAACTTTTTTCGCAGCATCTTAGCCTTGTTGTCTGGGGTTTTCATTGCGTCTGCTGAGAATGTTAACTGCTGTTGCAGTATCCGGTCTTGAAATAGTTGTTATATAAAGTAAGGATCAGATAGCTTGTCTGAATTTCGTGTTATTAGAAAGTAAATTTTCATCGGATGGGTTATCCAGATAACCGGGGTTCATAGGTATGTCAGTAGGTTTAGCATTTTCCAGATTGAATTTTCAACGTGTTATATTATTTTGTTTTTTGATTTATTAGATAGATTCCGTGTTTTGTTTTTTGTATGTTTATTCCAAGGTAGTAACTTATTTCCCTGAAATGTTTAAATTAATAATTTTTACTAAGTTTTTGCATGGTTTCCTTTATTTGTTTTTTAGATCCACGTATTATGATGTCATCAACGTATAAATTTACGTCTATTTAACTTGTTTCATTTTTTCTGAATAGGCATGCATCAGCCGTAGTCTGATTGAAACGAATTGCTTACGAGATTCACCAATTTTTAAGTGCCAAGATCGAACAGCTTGCTTTTGGCTATAAATAGTCTTTTATAACTTCCAAACTTTGTTTTCACTTCCAGGTGAAACATAACCGTCTGGCATGTATGTACACGATTTCCTCTAGACCTCTGTGTAGAAAATCGGTTTTCACATCTATATGGTGAACTTGTATTTTTCTGTTAGCGACACTAGCTAAGAATGCTCTAATTGTGCTGTGTGAAACTACTGGAGCATATGTTGCATGAAAACGTTCACCATATTTTTTTCTGAACTCTTTAGCCACTAACATGGCTTTATACTTTTCTATTTTCCGGAGGAGTCATATTTGACTTTGTATGTTCATTTTGACCCACTGATATTTCCTGCCGGTTGAGGTTCAACTAAAGTAAATGTTTTATTTTCTTTTGACGAGTTCATATCTTCTTGCATGGCATTTGGCCAATGTTACTTTTCCCGTGGGTTTGAAATGTTGAGAAAATCACTGTAGTCTTTAGGTTCACTGGGCTTAATGTTTTCCGTTAAGTCTATCAATCTATCTGGTGGTACTCCTTTATTGCAGCTAGTTGATAGTGTTAAGGTGTCATTAGTGTTGTTATATTCATTTGTTCTACTTTGTTCTGGTGAATGTACGTCAATTTAAACAATTTCGCGCCGTGTATGCGATTCTGTATTGGCATATTCTTTACTGTTGTTTTCTGAGAGTGATTCAATTTTCTCCTGAATTGTTTATGGTGTTTTCGATGAATTTAAAAAGCTCTTGCAGGTATTACGTAATATTTTTTCTGGTAGATTCTATACGCTTTGAAGTTGAAAATACCCTCTTGGCTTTGTCGTCTAAATTGCCCCTTTTACTTTTGTGAATGTATGCATAGGCTTTACAGCCAAAGTTTTTTAATTGGCTTAGGTTTGATTTACCACCGTTTCATAATTCATATGGAGTTTTTTATGTGGCCCTCGTGGGTTGTCTGTTTCGCAAGTAAATGGCAGTATTTTTAGTTTCGCCACAGAATTTTTTTCCAAATTAGTTTCCAATAGAAGTGTACGTGCCATTTCGACTAATGCACGGGGTTTACTTTCGGCAATGCCATTTTGGGCTGGTAAATGTGGTACGGTGAGCTGATGATGAATGCCATTTTCTTTAAGATATGCTTCTATGTTTTTGTTTACGTATTCCCCACCCTTATCTGACCTTATCGTTTCGGGTTTTTCCCAAATGTGTTTGTGGTGAAGTTAACATATTCTTTTACTTTTTCGATTACTTCACTCTTTTTCTTAGGAAGTAAATCATTGTATACCTAGAGTGGTCATCAACGAAGGTTAAAATGTATGATTTTACACCTGTTGTTGATACTTGCATTTTTCCACAAACATCGCTATGAACTAGTTCTAGTATCTGTTTCTCCCTATTTTTTAGAAGATTTTTTTTTTCGTAAATTTTAGAACTTATTATAAGGCAAAAATTTTTATTTGGATTAAGGTCTAGACTGTCAGTCGAAAACATTAATACCAGATTTTTTTCAGATAATCTTGCATCTAAAAAGTAGAAATACGAAGAAATATACTTTTATAATACTTGTTATGTTGTAGCGATAAAACAATGCAAATTCCACAACAAATTCATATAAGGATAATTTAGAATTTACTTACCGATTTTGCCATACGACAGGCCGCAGAATCATGTTGAAAAATATCTTTCCTTGTAAATCTGAAATTACCTGGATTAGTTGGATTTAAGCACTCGCCAAAATAGTAGGGTAAAACAATACATTCACATTTTTTTCTAGGGAGTTTTAGTCTTCCAAACGCCTTGCTTGATGTGTATCCCCCACACCATTTGGCTTGCTGTAAATTTTACAGTGTGTCATATACAATCTGAATGAATCGCTTCGCTTTTACGTCTTTGAACATACCGTATACCATCCAATCCATGTAAGTTAAATTTGGTATCATCCGAGAAAATAATCGTGTCCCATAGGTCTTTTGTTTTTTCGTCCTGGCAAGTCGCTTTTTCTTAATTTTTTCAGTAAGCAAGAGCTTTTTCTTTGGGCGATATGCAAGCAAACCTCAAGGTGTTCTCCAGTTCGACTTTTAAATGTGGAACATTTGCATGACGATTTTGCAGGCGCAACCGTTCCAAATATCTAAGTTCCAGTATTGTTATAAGTCTTTTTTTCGGCCTGATCCACTCCTTTTCTCAATATCACCAGTTTCAGGATTTAAATTGATCATTATCGTAATAGCAGATTGATGGCAACTTAATTTTATGGCTATTTTTCGTGTTGAAATCCCTTCTTTAGCTAAATCAGTTGCTACAAATTTCTTCCGATCCGTTAGTTGGACATATGAAGCCATAAATTATCGCATAGAAAAATCATGAAAATTAACCAGACTTTCCTTATCTTGATCTAGTAAAGGAGTCAGGATGATGTAATACTTCATAATCGTTGTGTAATGCAATAATGACGTGTAATAACATTATACAGCACTTTCAAACAATTATAATTAGATTATGCAAACAAAATAGCGTGTTGAATTTACAAAATAATTACTTTTAAAGGTGATACAGTTTTTTGATCGATATTGTCTGCATACATATCACTTTTTACCTGCATATCTAATTATTTTTATCTTATTATTAATATTCTTTTCCCATATCTTGTATCTTGCTGAATTTTCTTGCGCATTAAATATGCATATATATTTTTTATTTCTTTAAAATTTGTTTTTTTAACTTTTCAGATAATATTTCTTTTTGATACACACACACACACACACACACACACACACACACACACACACACACACACACACATATATATATATATATATATACGTAATTTTTCTTTTTTTCTTCTTTTTTTAATGAGAAATAAATATTTACTTAACTGTTTAATTCTTAGCGAAAAAAAAAAGTTCCTATCATTTTATATCAGCAAAAATATATCCGGAAAATGGCAATTGTTTCTACATAGAAAATACTGATTCTGGTACAGACTGTGTTTTATTTGATGTTATAAACGAGTTTTAGATTTTTTTGCTGACATATACACATAGAACATTATTTACAGAGATAAAGTTTTATTGATAGTTTCTATTGATCTTAATATTACATTTTCTTTTGTCTTTTTCGGTTTTTAACGATTTATTATGTCTATTTCTTTGATAAAAACTTTAAAAGGCAAGTTAATTAAATTATTTCTGAAAATTTCAAAGTATCTAACTAAAAGAAGAAATGTGGGTTTTCATTTATTACTTTCTTAGACATACAGAATTAGAAAGATTTGAAGTTAAAAAAAAAAAAAAAAAAAAAAAAAAAAAAAGCCGTTTGAATTTTGATTTGTTTTACATCTATTAAGGGATTCAAAAGGCTTTTGTTTATTTATTATTATTTTTTTTTTTTTATTAATTTGGAATAAATATAATTTTCTGTCCGTCTGTATGTGTTTCAAAATTATTAAAACAAAATCTTTGTATTTCTACAGATTAAAAATTAATGTACACAATTTTTTGAAAATACATTAACTTACACCTTGACATAAAATAATGTTTAAAAATTAGCGATGCATTTTTTTTTTTTTTTTTTTTTTTTTTTTAAATAAGAAATGAATCTAGCAGATGATGCCTCATTCATAAATTATGAACCTCTTTCATATTATGGTTGTAAATGAAACATAGTGATTTTTAACACTGTCGACTTTTAATAGAACAATGTTATTTAATTATGTATAATTTAACTTGTGTCAGACAAAATCTTATTGAAATAAAATAAATAAAGTCAAATAGTGTATTACTTAGATATTAGGCACCACATTCCTGTATTAGGATCTATAATATGAAGATTAAATTAGGTTTTTTTTTTATAGAAGATGATTATCAGTAACATAGTACAAAACATTTTACTTTGGAAAAATATATAGATATATATGTATATGTATAACTAGCACGCTTCATCTGCCAACTGTATTTAAAAGAAGTAAAAAAAAAAAAAAAAAAAAATCACAATTTCTTTATATAATTTTATAAACACGCACACAGACACGAAAAAAAAAATCCATTGAAATTATGCTGAACAAAGTTTCGATTAACCGCTGCCTACAGTAGCGTCAGTTCTGCTCTTGTAACAATTTCTCTCTTTTGAATCCGGGTTTTCATTGCCTTCAGTAAAGTCTTTCCCAGGCTATTCAATTTAGATATTTATCGGACGACAGGCGGAACTGTTATTATTCATGAAGTATAATTTTAAAGATAGCACCTATTAAACATTTTAGTATTGGCACGATATACTTTAGAGCTTTCCCTTTTTGTACTATATAACCATTTGAATACTATTTGACCAACACAAGAAAGGGAGAAAAAAAAAAGATTTTCGTTTGAAAGTAATTAAATAAATAAATTTTATATAAACTTAAATTTGATGAAGTTTAATCCTTTCTATTATATTACAATTTCCGTATAAACATATTAAGCTGGAAAAGAAAAAAAAAAAGAAGAATAAGTTGGTGATTTACCTTTCGTAGGAATTAACTAATTAAATGGAAAGCAAATAACTTAAAAGTCGTTGCTATGCGACAAAGACGATTAAAATGAAAGAATGTTTTATGAAATTTAAACAGAAAAGTAAACGGATAAAATCCAAAAATAAAGGAAGAAAGACATTTAAAATTTAAATATCTAGATAGGGTGCAATCCTACATATTGCAGGCTACCCTACTGACAAGTGTTTGTAGCTCTGAGATCGGTATTCAGAGCTCCAGAGAGTAAACACACAGGCAGTTCTATTTATTTATAAATTTTAATTGAATTTAAATCTTAATTAGTGAATTCTTTGTACTCTATTAACATTTATCTCGATAAATACAATAAATTAAAGAAAAAGAATGAAAAATATATCTCTTTTAAACGAATTAATTAAGTAAATGAAAAATAAATAACGTAACAGCCGTTGCTATACAAAGTCGACGATTAAAGTGAGAGAATAAATTTAACCACCTGACAGCCTTTAAAAAGGACAAAATTGTAATGTTATTTTCACTGCACAAATATTTAAATGTACTAAAATAATGCTTATTTCAAAGTAAGATTTAAAATGCAACGGTGAACATGATTAAAATCCTTATAGCTATTACTTAAGATCTTAAAACTTGAAAAAGATGTTAAAAATTCTTAATTATAAAATATTGAAATGCATGTGAAAAAAAGAACAGCTTAGTAATCGGATATATCCGTCAGCGACGGCCAGATGGTTAAGAAAATGAAACATAAATGTATATGGATAAAATTAATAAATAAATAAATAAATACGTAAGATTCAAATTTGAAAATCGAAAACATTTGATGAGGAAATATCTATCCCTTCAGGATCTATTCTACCTCTCTGACAAGTTCTGTAGCTCTGCCAACAGTAATCTGAGCTCTAGAGCGCGGGCATACAGACACACACACACACATACATTTATCTTTACTGATAGAGATTTAAATGTTTGTACAATAAGTTGAAAATATTTATAGATTAAGTTGAGTAATATTATAAATAATTATTAAATGCATTCCTTTTAAATAATATATTTTTAAACAGTTTAAAAATGTATTAGATCCGGCAATTGCAGAACAAATTTTAACAGTATTTTTTTTATGAAACTTTCATTTAAATTGTAGAATTTTTTTTCAAACACTAAAGTAGACGATATTAATAGAATATTATCATATTCCTTATGTCAGTACATAAGTATTTAGACATTTAATTATCTTAAGATAAAAGATAATTTCATACATGTGTTTAATTTTAGTTTTAAATTTATATAATCTTGCAATGAAAAGATTATATTTTACAGCGAAAAACATATTTAGCGCTATTACATTATTCAGATATTTCAATTCGATGCATATTTTTAGTTATGAAATAAATTTTAAAAATGAATATAATTGGAGATTTTTTTTTAATTCAATGTTTCTGTTTCGAAAAAAAAGTATAAAATAATAAAAGTAATAATAATAAATAATAAAAAAAAAATCTTCTATATATATATACATATTTCACATTTATTTATAACAATATCATACAATATGTACAATACGAAAAAACAAAAATCAGAATAATATTTAGTGTTTTTAATTATTGCGAAATAAAACAAAATTATGTGTTAACAGTGATATAGTGGTTAACAATTTCTCGAGATGGAAAAGTTCAATTTACTTAATTAAACCAAATTCCTTCTTTTTCTGAAAAAAATCCCCAGAAGAGTTGTTTGTTAATTGGTTTCTCTCCTAATGTGCACCTTTGTCTTCCGAAAAACTTTGCTTTAATTCTTTTGCTACAACTACTTAGTGTTTTACGTTGAATTATTTTTCTTAGAAAGAAGACAAAAACTGTGCAAAAACTTTAAATTTAAAGAATTTTAGGATTACGAACTTCAAAGTAAAGAAAAAAAAAAACCCTTACGGATACAACAATTTCAGAAAAATAATATTCGAACCATCACTCTCTATATGAAATGTTTCTATTACAGAGAATTACAATAGAATATTACAGAAATATTTATTAGGCATACACAATTTTTGAGGATTTTATTTAATTTAGTGCATAAGTTATTTTTGTAAAATGAAATTTATTACATTAGTATTTAATATAATATATGATAGTATGCTGAAAATATTTTTAATAGACTATAAAATATATATAAATGAATATGTGATATATTTTCTAATTGAATTTTACAAAAGAAATAATATACTTTTTATATAGTCATATCTACAGCATTGTACAGAAGTGATATCAATATATGTTTAAAATACAAAAATTCTTTATATGCATTTTATATATTTTAAGAAATAAAATTTAGTATATCACATTTAATAAAATTTATGTCTTGACAATTGTAATAGATTATAAAATTTATGTCTTGACAATTGTAAAAGACAATTGTAATAGATTATAAACGATGGGGATATCGAGAAAATTTTGAAAAAAGAACTCCAAATTTAAATATGAAGCAAACACACAGACACATACATACATATATATATATAAATATATACATACATATATATAGTATATATATATATATATATATATATATATATATGCAGAAATTATCCACGAGAACTTAAAATGTATTGTAGATATACTGGAATTAAGATAATGCAAACTACAAGAAAAATTTCGATATAAAAATTCCTATCTGCAGAAGTTTTTATATTTTAAGCGAAACGTTATAATATTTTATTTAACCACAAGTCTTTTTTTTCTGCAAATGACTAAGCATAAACTATGATATTAAAAATATTGTAAAGCATATGTAATTTTTGTTTTGTAGAACCCAAAACATCATTTTATTACAAATATTTTTTTCCGTTAACATGCCTCTTGATTATTACATTGAAACTCCAATTTTTATGTACAGTTCATTGAAATTTTAATCTTTGTTTACTTTTACCTATTGAACTTCTAAATGTATCTGCTTGAAGAACTTTAATGAAATTTTAGTATGTCAGTTTTTGAAAGAATCTGCTGAAAGTTAAAAGCGAAGTATTTATTAAATAGAACATACTGCACTTTTAAGTCATCTATTTTCGCCATACCATTCGATCGTAAGTGACGAAGCTTAATTTAGCGTAATGTTTAACTAGAAACGTCAATTATATTTTAATCGAACGATGCAGTTTTCAGGTGAATTCTAAAGAATTTCTATAATATAATCTAAAATAAAACATGTTTTAAAGGGATTTGTGTAATATATAGTTTGGCAAAATAGTTTTAAAATACATATGATATAGACAGAACTGTAGAATATCAGAAAGCAAAATATAATTTTGTGTTAAAAGGAACAATGATTTAGCCTAAATCAAATAGAAAAATTTATAAAAAAAGAACTAGTTATTTCATAGTAAAAACAGGGTGACTCAACGATGATGGAACAAAATTTGAGGAGAGTTAGGATACATTATTAGGACACAGAATGGCATAGTAACCCATGTCCCCAAACGTCATTATGAGTCTTATGAGTCTTAGGACGTCTTATGAGTTTTTTATCAGTAAGCTCCGCCAACTACCGTCCCTCTTGAATGGTGTATTATTTAACAGAGATATTCTATTTATAATTGTTTATTATACAAAAGACCATACATAATTAAAAAAAAAAAATGTTTCCCAATAATACACGTTGCTTGAATAAATATTAATTTGCGAAAAATTTTTAGATATACTGTAAAACGTAGAATTTAAAAGTTAAAACGTAGGTGGAGCTTCAAATATCTCTACGGTCATGGAACAAACAATAAAGGGTTGGACAGTTTACTAAAACATACATCTTTTGTATAGGCATAACACAAAACATTAAATATGAAACAAAAATCATTGAGCGAAAAACAAAAGCAAAAACGAATAAAAACAAATAGTAAAAAAAAGTGCGTCTTTGCATCAATATTTACAATCAAAATTGCGACCATCAGCCGTCATGCATGCTCGATAGCGTCGAAGTGTGGATTGGCGAACAGCTCCAAAAATGTTAGGTGTTCCGCGCAATTGTGCAGCCGCAATGAACAATCGAGCAATGAGGTCCTCTGGTGAATCAACATGAGTCTCTTAAATGATGGTCTTCAGGTGCCTCCATAAGAAGAAATCGAGGCTCGATAAATATGCGGATCGGAGTGGCCACCGGACTGGTTCGCTCCATCCAATCCATCACCCTGCAAAACTGGCATCCAGGTAATTGCATACTTCCATATCGAAATGTGCGGGCTCACCATCATGTTGAAACCACATTTGGTTGCGGACGACAGTTAGATCGTCTTGCAGCTATTCTGGCAAAACCTTTTAGAAAAAAACGTGATCCATTGAGCGGCGTTGGTAAAAGATATGGAACTATAACGTAATCGTTCACAATACCTGATCAAACATTAACAGAGAAACATTTTTGAATGAATGCGGTCGTATAGCGTGTAGATTTTCTGTTGCACACAGATGAGTACTGGATATTGCACACCATACAGTCACCCGCTGAGGACGTAGAGACTTCTCGATCACTGTTGTTGCTCGCATAGTAGGCCTTCACAAGCGCTATACTCTCAGGAACGCTGTTCGGGCACCATTTTCCCTTGCAAATGGCCGACAAAAACAATGTGCGTGCGCAAGCGCATACTAATTCCCATCATACCCTGCGGCCAACCGTGCAATTTGAACGTCCTAACGCAAACCGTTCGGAAGTTGTGACAATTTTATTTCATATAGTTCAATAATTGTCATCCTGTACAAATATTTCATTAACTGTACCGAAAGGAAATTTTACAGAATTGTTTATCTTCTTCCAACGGGTATAAAAAGACTTACAGATTATCATGTATATATATATATATATATATATATATATATATATATATATATATATATATATATATATATATACATATATCCCTTACATTCAGATGTTTAAAAGAGAAGGTATAAAAATATTATGTTAAAGTTGACATTTGTAATGTTACTGCGGCGGACACATTTAAAACGCCGTACATCAGCACTTGTTAAAATTAAAGACAAAGATGCACTGGATGCAAAACGTTTTAAAATTAAGGCTAATGGTGTGCATAAATATTACCGCATTTCATAAAAGGATATTACCGTTCATTCTGAGTTTGAGCCATGCTGAAAAGAAATGAAAATCTCAAACGATTTAAAAGAGTGTAAAAAAAAAAAAAAAGTTGGGGTTGGAGGACTTTTTAAAATTTCATCTTAAAAAGAGAGTCAACAAATGAAAACAGAAAAATCCTTCTACATGAAAATATGTCTACTAATACGCTAAAATTAGAATGGGAAAATAATTTAAATATATTGTTCTGTCACTGATTACATCCTTTTTTAATCTTTAAACTTCAGATCATGAGATAATACGAAGTTTAATATCGCTCAACAACAATTATCTAATTTTATTTATTTAGTTACAAATTGAAATTAAATTTTAAATTTAGAAGAAACTATTGTGTCTCTATCTAAAATAAAAATATTGATTCTAATTCAATTTTATATTTAACATTTTTGTTTTTAGAGAACCAAGTTTTTGTGAGCACTCGGGTTTAATAAATAAATTGTGTAAGTTATTTCTTCCCAGTTATAACCAAGTATTATATTTCAATTTCATAGCACACTATCTATAAAATACCGTCCAATTATTGCTAAATTCGCTCACTGGACCAACGTAACTAGCCTCTATGATTTATGTGGAATACCATTATACGTATTGTCGAATCCAGCTATAAATATTGAGCATCCTCATCATTTTAATCATTTCTAATTTTACTTATTCGTTGTCCATGCGCGCATTACTAACTCCCACACTAGTGAATAATGCGCGTTTGATTATGGATTTCAGAGTTGTAACTCAATTTTTTAGATGCATATATATATATATATATGCGCATAGTATACTGTATTATAAAAATGCATGTTTCACATCAGCGATGGGATACGTGTTTTTATGTTTATATAAGTGTTAAAGAGATTTTTGCTGTCTACTTACAATAGAAAGCTCTCTGAATAAAGTAATATAGCAATGAACGGCATTAAAAGTCTCGTCATTTTTTCACCATTTTTGTCATAAATTTGATCTTTTTATTTTAGTAATTCTACAAAAAAAAAAAAAAAAAAAAAAAAAAAAAAAAAATCGAGAGGATGATATATATTGAATTTAAAAGAATATGTAATAGGTATATTTATTTTGTTGTAATATGTCAATAGTAGCTGTTTAATAAATGATCCGTAGATTAATTTATGGTTAGTTGATGGTTGACTGGGTTTTACGTCGCATTAATACTGCGCAATAGGCTATTGGCGACGGTCTGAGACTCATCCCTAGAGGTGGGATTAATTTATATAGATATTCCGAGAAATAATTTGGAAATTATCAATAGCTGAATCAATAAATTGCCCTGGCATTTTTTAAACCCTGAAATAGGTCTTTCTACTTGACTTTAATTTTAAAGGCCGCTTTTTGAAACGTTACCCGAACAATAGAGAGAAAAGATAAATTTTGAATATCTACTGGTTGCTTTTAACCTAACACTTGTCCAAATATTGTCTTATAAAAATTATTTAATAAAAATATATTGTTGTCTTTATTGCTAAACAAGGATTATGTTTAATAAACTTTTAAATGAAAATGAATAACACATACACGCAGTTGTCTCAATCTATTGCACTTTTGCATAGATTTAATTATATATACGAGTATATATATATAGTAATACAATATTATCAGTACAAAAATTTGAAATTTAAAGATGATTTAATTTCAGCATTAAAACAATTATTCGGATCAAAAGCGAAGACTACCCAAATCAAACCAAAAAAGAAATAAAGTAAAATCGAAATGAATTAGTGGAAATTGGAATGAGAAAAAAGCATTATTTGCATTCTAACGTTTTCAAGGGCCTGGTAGAATGCAAATATGCTAAAAAATGGATGTTTTTCTGTCACAAAGAAAGCAAAAGCTAAGAATTTCCTTGTTCACAGGTCCGAAACACCCATAGTAAAACCAGGAAAAACGAAGATCAAAATAAAACAATTCAGTAAAAATGATAATCAAAACCATTTAAATTCGTAGATCAAAATAAACTCACCACTACAAATAATAATTCAAAATTACTTTAAAAATTATTATTGAAAAAGATGCAACTCAAAGTTATAATAAACGAGACACGTGTAAAAATTTAACAAGCAGATATCAGTTAAAAGCACAGTTAGTCAGTTCAAAATAGCAGTGAACATGGAGCAAAATAAAGAATTCACAGAGCTATTCAGGTAGAATCCTAAATTAAATAAGGATTCAGATTATTATTCATAATTATTGTAACATGAATAGTGCTTCCATCTACCGTAATGTTATGAAAATAATGGACAAATAAAATAAATAAAATAAATAAAATGAAATAAAATGAATAAATAAAATAAATAAATAATAAAATGAATAGATAATAAAATAAAAAGAAATAAAATACATATACCCAAGTAGCACGGGAACGTTCTGTGAACGTCTAATAACGGTTACAGTCGTTCAAACACCGTGTTTCGTGTCAAGAGAACGTTCGATTAGACGTTCAAAAATAGTATTACTTAGAACGTTCTGAAAAGGTTTGCTTTGTACCATCTATAAAACGTACAAGTCTAGTTCTATGAAAAACGTTCAAGTGTATCACCGTCGTAGTACGTTCTGTCACAGTGTGATTATAACGAATATGAGAATATGCCCTTTTTTTTTCAGTTTTTTTTTCCTTATTTTCAGTTTCAAATTTTGGTGACATGTAGAATAATCATTGAAATGTAATAGAGATGCGGTGAGAAAAAATTACAAAATTTTAAACTTTAATTATATGTTATTATAATCATTATAATTATTTATAATTTTATTTAAGTTTTATGTTGTTGAATTCTGTCAAACACATTACTCCAGATTACTTTTGCAGATATTCATTATTATTTGCATCTTAAATTGTTAATAAATTAAGTTACGAAAAATTAATTTATTTTATTTATTTATTATTATTATTATTAATATTATTTTGTATATACCAAGAAAAATGTGTTGGATAATTGGGAATTTTTGACCTCCGGTTTTCCATGGGTTTATACACTCTTGAGATGTCCAGAACACAATTCTATCATTCTTTCAAAATGCCAGTCTGTCTGTTTTTGTGTGTGTGTGTTATCAAAGTTTTGTGGACTCTGTATCTCGCAAACCAATGGACGGAATTTAACCAAACTTGATGTTTAGTTAGACTTTAAACTAATTTGCTAAATGTCAGGAATATTTAATTAGATATTGACCTAAATATCAGCTTAGTGCTCATTAGCCTCTGGAATGCATCACCAGATAGGGTTCGCTTCTATTCTGTAAATTCTCCCTTTTATGGGGAGATTATATCTCAGCTTCTACAGTGCACAAATGCACAAAACTTAATATGTGAAACAGATATTATGTAACACTACGCTGATTTAATTCGGGTGCATATATTGACCAACTGGTGGCGCTGCTCTCCTGCAATTTAATCCCGTTAACGTAATGGCAATAATTCAGTTTCTGTGATATAAATAATTATAAATACACTGAACCTTGGTATGTAAAATTAATATCATATAAAACTTTGCAGAATAATTTTGCGTGCATATCGGACAACTGGAGGCACTGGTATGCTGCAATTTAATTTTATTCAAGGGAACGGAACGCAATAGCTCATTTTCTACAATTTATAAATGCTCTAAATTTGGTACGTGAAATAGATATTACGTAAATTTTACTGATTCACTTCGGGTATATATCAAGTGACAGGTGGCACTGTTACGTTTCAACTTACGGGAAGCCTGTACCTCACCTTCTATAATACGAATACTTATCAAGCCTTGTATGTGAGACATATATATAATGACAAAATGTGCTGCTTCAGTTTTCGTATATATCCACCGACGGATGGTGCTGTTATTGCTTTCTGCGATTTTTCAGATATCTGTATTTGAGCATTTTTTGGTGAAAAATGTACAAAATTTCATATATAAAACTGTTAATTATAAAAACCTGTGTTGATTAAATTTTTATGATTAAATTAATAAATTTTAAAATTTTATGGATGCTGTATCTCACGAACTAATGAACGTAGTTTATTCAAACTTGGTTTACTTGGACTATGACCTAAACTGGTGGCAATTATATTTGTTAATAAATGGTTCAATAGGTTGCGCTGTCATACCATTATTTTCAGAATTTTTAATATGTCATTATAGGTCAAAATTTCGTACAAATGTACATGAGTGAGCATTGTTTTTAACTTTTCCCTGGAAAATTAAATATGTATATATATATATATATATATATATTTATATTAGTAATATTTAATTTAGAAAAAAGTATGGGCAATTTGTATAGTTCATCGCTTTCGCTGTTGTATTAAAATTTTCAATATTCTGAAAAGTCGTCTATACTTTTAAAGCGAAAGGATGAACCCTAAATCTGTGATAATTTAGAACAAAGTTATCGACTTTTCACATTTTTCATTATGTAAAATACATTTCTTAAAATACATATTTTGAATACTATAAAATTGATTTTTTTGGATATTTAGTGTTATATTTGTTTGAGATGAAAATCGTATACATTTACCATGGAAAATAATTTTGATAGATTATTTTAGCAAATAATATTTATGACATCGACCTGCGCAGGAAAATATAGAAGAAAGTTTTAGGATGGCCTCAGTATAATAATTTTTAAAAAGGTTAAGTTTTGAACAGTATGAAAAATCTTTATTAGAAACGGGCGTTATTGAATAAATTGCATGATCGACAGAATGTTTCGCCGCATGTAAGTGCCATCTGCTCTGTTTTTGCACAGGAAGTGCGATCCAAAGTCCAAAGCTTCTGCCTACTGCTTGCTTACTCATCAAATTTTGTATTTACATTCAGATTTGAATTTAACTTTCGTTCGGATACACTCCAACAGCTTCAAAATACAGACAGATAAGTTCGTTCACTTACTTTTCCTTTTTATAAAATTTTTATACGTTTGCATTGAAATCTTACAAAATTTATTAAAATTTATCAAAAAAACATGTAATATTTTTAAATTAAGTTTGAAATTTTTAAATTTTTTACATCTTTCACGCTAACTCCTAAATTTATTTCGTTCGATATTTTATTATTACAGTTCAACGTTGTAGTTTAAACTATCAAACCCATGCGAATTTTTCGCACTTTTCGTTTCTTATTTACTTTTAAAATTTGAAACTCATAAATATTATACCGAATTCCCCATCTAATTAAAATTTTAATTTACCAGAAGCCAAATTATTATTAGTACCAAATTAATATTGTGCAATAGTGAGACCAAGATCATTCAAAGAAAGGTTTCAAAGTAAAATTCATGGTTGAAGGCCCAGTTTCATACTTTCGCAGGCAGTACAGTTATAGTACAGCATTTCCATGATGCCTTTTAAATTTTTGTTGCGATGTTGGTGATGATTTTTTATTTATTTTGGTATATTTTGTTAAAAAAAAATAATAATAATTCTTGTTTTGATTATATTTTTATGTTTATGATTTTTAGTCAATTTATGACAATTATTCATATTCTGTATAATCTTTAAAGTCTTTCTATGTTTAAAATGACGCTTATAAAGATTGAAAAAGCAATTTTTAAAAATACAGTTTTCCATAAAATAATAAAAGCAGACAAATTTCGTATTTTTTTCTTATTAGTTCATTGAGTTGAGTCCGCATGCTTAAATACTGTTCATTTTTAAATATTATTTTTTATCCTCGCGTATTTCAATAATTACACTACTATATCGTTTCGGCAAAAATTAATTGCAACTGATCCACGTTAAAGAAATATATAGATAGATTTGATCATGTATGTTTACATTTTACATTATACTGTAGAAATGTAAAAGCAGGGAGAAGTATTAAAAAAGAAATAGTTACTAAGGTGAATCTTAATATTGCTAAATGTTTTAAATTTTGAAGTTTATTTATTTTATATATTTATTTGTTTACAGAATAAACTTTTTATTATTATTATTATTTTTTTTTTCAAAATGTTTCACCACACTTTATACTGTCATATTTCACTGCATGTGTATGTAAAATTTATAAACTCAAAATCAATAATTTAAATAAATTTCGCATACGCATGATTTGAAATATGAAAATATTAAGTAAATTTCACGTAATCTATTTAAATAAAAAAACAAAACAATAATAATAATTTTTTTTTATATATTTTTAAACGTATTTAAAATACACCGCTGTTCAAAATTAAAGGAACAAACCTGCTTTCCCATTTTCTTCTTTTATGCATAACTTTTAAACAAATAAACACACGGACATAAAATTTGGATGTCATGTTCGTTATCATTTCATTAATCGAATTTTACATAACTTTAGAATAAGTAATAATTTAAAACTAATAATTATTAATTTTTCTCAAAAGTAAGCTTTGGAAAAAATTAAAAAAATCAACAATTTTAGCGAAGAAAACTTAATGAAAATTTGTGTTAATGATGCATTATAGACAAGTGAAGACGCACATGCCATCAAATGTTAAACAAAATCCTGGTTTTACTTTTTGTGTTCACTTTTCTTTTACTTTAATAACGGAATTTTTGAAAAAAAAAAAATAATAATTACTAATTTGTATAAACTGTGATCATCACCAAAATAATAAAAATGTCGATAAATAGTTTAATAATGAACGCCTTATCCGATTTTCATGTTTCTATGTAAAATTTAAAAAAAAATTATTCACACGCGAAAAAATGAAGAAAAAAAAGAAACAAAAAAGTGACTACATGAAGAAATATACGGTTTTAATCTAACGCAAGCATGCGCGTACATCTTTAACCTATCTGTAATGAATCTTAATGACCATTTTGCATTAAGTTTTCTTTTCTAAAATTGCTGAAATTTTTCATTTTTTCAATATTTACTTTTGAGAAAAATTTACTGATATTTAGTTTAAAAATTATTACTTATGCTAAAGTTATATAAAATTCGATTTATGGTATTTTAAAAAACATACTATCCAAATTTTATACTTCTGTGTTTATTTGTTATGGGGGGAAAAAAATGTTATATGGGAATTATGTGGGGAAAAAAAAAAAAAAAACGAGAAAACAGTTTATTTTTTAAGTTTTGTACACTTGTGTACTTCTTTTAACTAATTTTTATTTTTTGTTTTCCATTGATTGTGCATTATTATAGTTTAAAGATAGAATATGTAACAAATCTGGGCATTAATTTGAGATTTCATTTTTCATTGATAATTTAAAATTTAATAAAATACTTTTGTGTTTGAATGCTAAACGTTTGCAGTAAGTTTCAAAATTTAGACATAAATATTTTTAAATTTTTTTGCTTAAGGGCCCTCTTCACTCACCGCCGCTGGAACCCGAAGCTAATGTTATTGAATGGGAAATTTTTCTTTACAAATAACTTATTAAGTTATACATATTTTTAAATTCTGTTTTCACATTATGAAAATTCCCAGCTGTTAAATTGACGGACCTTTTTTAAAAAATTATTTTTTTAATTTTTTTATACTTTACTTCGAAGCTACAAAATACGAATTTTCATTTTCAATATGTGAATTTTTTTCATTTTGCAATTTCAAAATAAAATTTTAAAAATTAAAAAAAATACTTTTTCAAAAAAGGTCCGTCAATTTAACAGTTGGGAATCTTCTGAATGCGAAAACAGAATTTAAAAATACGTATTAGTTAATAAGTTATTTGTAAAGAAAATTTCCCCATAGAATAACATTGGCTCAGGCTACCGGCGACGGTAAGTGAAGACGGCCGTTAACTTATTCAAATTAATATCCAAATATGGTTATATTCTATTGTTAAATTATAATGATGAAAAATCTAGGGGGGGAATAATAATTAGTTAGCAGGGGGCATATTATCTTAAAAATTTTCAAAATATTCCAGAACTTGAATTTATTTATTTATTTGTTTTTGAATTGAAATATTTATCTAGAATATTCAAAATACTTGATCTTTTGTTATAACATATTTCAATGCATGTATGTAAAATTTTATAATTCTAAGACAATTATTTATGAAAAAAAAAAAAAAAATAATAAAAAGATAAAATAAAAACTACAAAAAAAATAAAAAAGATAAGATAAGAAAAATAAAGGAAAAGAAGGAAAAAAAGAAAAAAAGAAGAAAATAACAAGTGCAAAACTTGACACTATAAAATTCAAGAACTCGAAGCAATTGTTCCGGGTCGAGAAAAGACACAACCCTTCATCAACCGAACAAAGTAGGCACGAGTGCTGCAAAAAATCTGCAACGTAGCTCTTGTATTTGCAGCACTCGTGCCTATTATGTTCGTCTGACGAAGGGTCGTGTCTTCTTTCGACCCGAAACAATAGCTGCGAGTTCTTCCATTTTATTATACATGAAATACATTTTTAGCACGTTCAAAAATTGTTTACATAACGTTGTGAGAACGTGTGTATAGAACGTTTTCAGAACGTTTCTACACTATTTTAGAACGTTTACAGTACGTTTTCTAGAACGTTCTGAAAATGTGTATAACGTTTTGAAAACGTTCTAAAAACGTTTAAAACGTTCTGAGACCGTATACATAGAACGTTCTCTGAACGCTTATATAACACCGATGGTGATAGCTACACGTTCATTGAACGTTCCCTGAACCGTACTATTGTACGTCTTCAAGATGGACAAATAGACGTCTATAACACGTTCAAAGGGAACGTTCTTAGAACGTGTTTGCATAACAATATTTGAACGTTCAGAGAACGTTTCGGTGCTGCTTGGGTAATGTCTGTACAAAATGGCCAGGAAGTATGGAACAAAGGTAAGAAGACAAAAAATGGGAATACATACTAACCATAAAATAACACCTAATTTTTTTAAACCTAAATTTAAATTGGAATAAAAATTGAGAGAAAAATAAAATAAAATAATAATATAATAATAATTATTTTTTTTAATTAAGTGTTTGGGTTAAGTGTGCATTAATCCATTAATTAATGCTAAATTTTTAATAATCGAAATTGTACTTTTTGATGTTTATGAGACACTAAATATTTGATCCGTAGATTAAAATTAAGAAGAATATTGACAAAAACAGATTTATGTAAACACATTTTTAAATTAGTAAAAAAATTTACTTTAAAGGGGAAATATTTCTTTTTATCATATAAGTCAAATTCTAATTGTCTATTACTATTAAGAATAATTTTTAAATCTAAGAAACTAATAACACTAGATTCCAAATCAGTACGACTAAGAGACAGATTTTTCAGGATAATTAACAGGTAAGTCTAGATTGGTGGGATGTTTATCCAAATATAATATAATTATATCATCTATTTATCGTAGTAATTTAAAATTAGTACACTCAATGTCACGCTCATAATAATATAAATATAGATCAGCTAATATACTAGAACCAATGCCACAATGTGGCAATCCTAAACGTTGTTTATATAAAGAATTATTGAATAAAATATAGTTATGGTATAGGATAAAGCTAGTCAGAGTTTTAAAGGCTGAAAGAGTTATGTTATTATTTAGATTTAGATACTGCAGATTTTCTAAAAAAAGTTTATTTATAATTTCAAACATATCTTTAATAACAATATTATTAAAAAGATCATTGAAGTCAAATGTTTTTATTCCAATAATATCAGTAAGATTTTTAATTTTGTTTTTGAGTTGAAAACTAATTTTTAGAAAACAATTACACTTGTTAGAAACAATATATATATATATATAATATATATATGTATGTTAAATCAACTTTGTAATATTCCATGTAATGTAAATTCTAATGGTAATATGCAGTTTAGGAAATTTTTCGGTCTTCGGGAATGATTATGATGTTAAAATTTTTATATCTTTGTATCTGCAATTTAAATTTTACATAGCGTTCGATCAGTGAAAAAAAAAAAAAAAAATTGTTTCTTATTTTTGTCCTCCTCTTCGAAAAAAAAAAAAAAAAAAATGCATTTGTTCAGTGCATTGTATACTATTACATTGAAAACCATTATTGAAAATAAGTATTATATAGAACTTGTTTTATATTAAAAAACATACAATAAAAATATTTTTTTAGAAAACTTTCAAAAATACAAATATTTTATTATTATTTAAATTTTATTAATTTTATTATTATTTTAATAATCATTGTTATTCTTTTTTATTCAACTTTGTAATATACCATGTAATATAAATTCTAATGGTAATATGCAGTTTAGGAACTTTTTCGGTCTTCGGGAATGTTTATGATGTTAAAATTTTTATATCTTTATATCTGCAATTTAAATTTTACATAGCGTTCGATCAGTGTATGCTCTTAAAAAAAAAAAAAGTATTTTGTTTCTTATTTTTGTCCTCCCCTTCAAAAAAAAAAAAAAAAAAAAAAAAAAAATGCAGTTGTTCAGTGCATTGTATACTATTACATTGAAAACCATTATTGAAAATAAGTATTATATAGAACTTGTTTTATATTAAAGAACATACAATAAAAATATTTTTTAGAAAACTTTCAAAAATACAAATATTTTATTATTATTTTAATAATCATTGTTATACTTTTTTAATTCAACTTTGTAATATACCATGTAATATAAATTCTAATGGTAATATGCAGTTTAGGAACTTTTTCGGTCTTCGGGAATGTTTATGATGTTAGAATTTTTATATCTTTATATCTGCAATTTAAATTTTACATAGCGTTCGATCAGTGTATGCTCTTAAAAAAAAAAAAAAGTATTTTTGACCTCCCCTTCAAAAAAAAAAAAAAAAAAAAAAAAATGCTGTTGTTCAGTGCATTGTATACTATTACATTGAAAACCATTATTGAAAATAAGTATTATATAGAACTTGTTTTATATTAAAAAACATACAATAAAAATATTTTTTTAGAAAACTTTCAAAAATACAAATATTTTAATATTATTTAAATTTTAATAATTTTATTATTATTTTAATAATCATTGTTATTCTTTTTTAATTCAACTTTGTAATATACCATGTAATATAAATTCTAATGGTAATATGCAGTTTAGGAACTTTTTCGGTCTTCGGGAATGTTTATGATGTTAAAATTTTTATATCTTTATATCTGCAATTTAAATTTTACATAGCGTTCGATCAGTGTATGCTCTTAAAAAAAAAAAAAAAAAGTATTTTGTTTCTTATTTTTGTCCTCCCCTTCAAAAAAAAAAAAAAAAAAAAAAAAAAAAAAAAAAAATGCAGTTGTTCAGTGCATTGTATACTATTACATTGAAAACCATTATTGAAAATAAGTATTATATAGAACTTGTTTTATATTAAAGAACATACAATAAAAATATTTTTTAGAAAACTTTCAATTTTATTATTATTTTAATAATCATTGTTATCCTTTTTTAATTCAACTTTGTAATATACCATGTAATATAAATTCTAATGGTAATACGCAGTTTAGGAACTTTTTCGGTCTTCAAGAATGTTTATGATGTTAAAATTTTTATATCTTTATATCTGCAATTTAAAGTTTACATAGCGTTCGATCATAGCGTGTATGCTCTTAAAAAAAAAGTATATTGCTTCTTTTTTGTCCTCCCCTTAAAAAAAAAAAAAAAAAAAAAAAAAAAAAAAAAAAAAGCAATTGTTCAGTGCATTGTATACTATTACATAGAAAACCATTATTGAAAATAAGTATTATATAGAACTTGTTTTATATTAAAGAACATACAATAAAAATATTTTTTAGAAAACTTTCAAAAATACAAATATATTACTAAAAATAGTATATTTCTTTTATAAAACGACATTGATATTCAACGTAATCAAATGAATGGTTTGTTCCATTTTGTAATAAACCGCATTCAAACACTGTCCTTTAATCTTATGCCATCATCAGCGCTCAAAATTTCTATTGAAATGAGGATTACCTAAAGTGAAATGCCAGAAACATACAGCAGAATATAGAGAATAACTTTGACAGACTTATTCAGTAAATGATGTTTTATTACGAAGTGGATACGAAAATCTTTTCTTAGACTATAATGTTACAAATAAATGTTTTATGGTATACCGAATTTCAGTATATAGAGAATTACAAATCATATGAAATTTCTAAATTATTATATTTTTTTGTTCAAAGAATGAAAAAGAAGAAAAAATTTTTTTTTTTTAGCAAATTATTTTTAAACATGGTAAATAAACTCCTTTTTCAATTATATAAAGTCAAAATTTGTATGAAATTAAGAATTAAAAAAAAATGCAATGTAATTGCATTAAATTTTTTTATTTGTAAAATTTAAAGCACGTCCAATATAGAACATATATTATTTGAAAATTAAAATGTGCATCAAAGGTATTCATTCATGACTTATATACACTCATGTTTGTGAAAATTGTAACACTAAGAAGAAATGCGAATATAAGAATAATATTTATTGTGCACATGCATTATAGTAGGGAGAACAATTGGTTAAATTTTTAGGAAGTTTTGAGTAATATATCATGAGAAAACAGTACATAAAACAGCGACCTCTAAGAGCAATAACTGCAGTTATCTGCCTAGATATTGAATCCAACAGCAATTGGATAACGAATTCGGGTACAGCACTTCATGAGGTTTCAACAGGATGCCAGAGTTCACAGACCGTAGCTGCTGGCGAACGGGCCACTTGTTTTTCAACGATTAAACAGTCATTTTGATTGGTGAGAGATCAGGAGAATACGTTGGCTGGAGCTACGGTTGAACACATTCCGTAACAAGGAAGGTCTAGACAATACAGACAACTTGCGGTAGTGCATTATCCTGCTTAAGTATATCGCTATGGAGGCATTGAATATAGAGCAAATGGTCGGGCCTTAACTCACCAGAAATTTAATGGACGATATTCAGAGTCAGTCACCTGCAGTCATCACATAACTGCAGGCGATGGACAGTGTGACGATATCGAATCCCAGCTGGCAAGCTTTATTCACAATGCCGTTAATAACGAATAAGACAAACCTGATGCTGTAAACAGAATTGTGATTTGTCTGAAAGGTGATCTTACGCCATTCCTGCGTCCAGGTTTTTCGTTGATCACACATTAAAGGCACCTATGTCAGTGATGCAATTTTGAGAGTAATAAAAATTTCGGTTATTCCCATACTGGGTCAACATCTGGAGTTATGGTAAGCGATACCATTGGATACACGTCTCGATCACATCTTGTTTTCATTCCTGCTACTTTGAATACCAGCCATTACATTTCTGACGAGTTAAGGTCCGTTGCTCTGCCTTATATGTTCAAGGCCTCCGAAGCGCAATATTTAAGCAGGACAAAGCACTACCGAAAATTATCCGTATTGTCCGGACCTTCCTTGAGGCAGAATGTGTTCGACTGCTGCTAATGGCCAGCGCGTTCTACTGACCTCACAAAAATCGAAATGTCTGTTTATTCATTGAAAAACAACTGGCCCCCCACCACACACCGATGACTACGATCGATGAATTGTGGCATCGTTTGAAACTTCATTAAGTGCTTTACCCATATATGTCATCCAACCGCTGTTTGATTCAATGCCTAGGCAGATAAGTGCTGTCTTTGCTCACAGATGTCGCTGCTTTTTTCTCAGTACATGTTGCTCCAAATTTCCTGAAATTTTAATCAATTGTTCTTCATACTATAATGGATGTGCCCAATAAATATCATTCTGATATTTCCATTCCTTCTTGGTGTTGCAATTTTCTCATACATGAGTGTATATCAATATATAGGTCTATCATTTCTCTCTGATTATCTGGAACTATTCTGCCATTTTTTATTTAAGAAAAACAATGGATATAACGAGTGTTTTAATTTGTTTTATTTAAAGTATATTTTTAATCTATTAACATAGCATTGAACTTCGATTTTTTTTCTAATCTTGAAGGTGAGCATTTTATAAGTCGGCATGTATAAAGTAAAGGGAAACTCTTATACAAAAGTTAAAATTCGATTAACATAACTATAATATTCAATAAATTATTCAAATTAAAATTTTGAGCATCTATGATTAATGTCGATGAAGGAATCTTTTAAATACGGAAAAATATATTACGTGCAAAGTCAGATAAATATCTCTACTAGCATTTCAATTAACATTTCTGTTCAAAAGTGAAAGTTGGTACCTAGGTAAATTACTTTATCAGATCTAATTACACTGCGCTAAAAAAAAAAAAAAAATCGGTCCTTGATACCATTTTTGCTGATTCTTATGTAAAATGACCAACTGAAACCGAATATAACCCCTATTTTGCCCAATCGCCCACCTTGTTCTCGGGACAGTACCCCATTCCCCAATTTTTACCACTGTTCGATAATTTTATGGTCATGAATTTGATTTAGAGAATGGGAAAGAATTATTTTAACACTTAAAAACAACAAATATATAATATATGATAGATAATAATAATTGATTAATAAATTATAATAACTATAATTTATACTTTCAGTGGCAAATGCCCTCCTCAATATTCCCCTTGATACAGATATTCATGTTTTAGAATTTTTCACTTCTGTAGCCACTCAGAAGATATTTAACAGTTTAAAAAATTCTTTCCCATACTACAAATCAAATTTATAGCTATAAAATTAACGAAAAGTGAAAAATAGGGCGGCGTCCTCCTAAAACGGTGGGAGATAGGGCAAATTGGACTTCATATTCGGATTTAAGAGGTCATTTCACACAAGAATTTGCAAAAATGGTTTCGGGGCTAATTTTCATGCAAAACAGTGTTATTTTATTCTATCCCTATTCAATCTCATCCGCGAATCGTGTTCAACTCTGGTTAAGCCTGGTTTGGATAACTGGCTAGATGGGTTCGTTATATTTATTCATACATTTTTGTGAGCGGCCCCAGGTTGAGTTATTAATTATTCGCGTACGTCTGAAAAGATGCTTAAAAACATAAATTAATTATTAGATTATTTTTCTTTTGCCATAAGGTTAATTTCGTAACTAATATATGCCAATTAAATATTCCCAAAATGAAACAAGCCTTGTGCTGTTCTATTAAATAATCTTCTTTAATGGACATCTCCAAAAATAAGTCATCTTTATTTACAGAACATATTTTCAATCCCCATTTTCAATAGTTTATTTCCTTCTGCTATTTTCAGTAGAGGACACCTTGATACAATAGAAGATTTTATACACCGTATTAGACGGATCATTTAAACTGAAGAATATCAGTTCACCGCAACCGAATAAATACCTCTTTTTCGCTTTATTTTGTAAATTGGATTTTTTTTTTTTTTTTTTTTGTGAATTTGTTATTTCATATAAGGTAACTGCATCAGTAGTGATGATTTTAAGAAAACTTTCTAGCTCATTTTTGTGTACTGTTCAGAATTTTAGTGATTGTAAAATTAACCAGTGTTTCATAACTCAAATAACTCTTTATTTACATGACAATATTGTGAAAGTTTCTTATTAAAGTCTGGTTAAATACATACATACATACATACATATATATATATATATATATATATATATATATATATATATATATATATATTATAGTTTCGCATTTGGAATTGGTGTGGCTGCTTTCCTGAGGGGATGCCTTTCATCATCAGTACCCTGCTCAGTGGTCGATCATGCTGGAACCGAGTACACTATTTTTCAGTTTTTCTTCCATTAGGTGGCACCACAGTCAATCTAAGCCAGCTTTTGAATTGTTGCTACTACAGAAATTGCTATTATTGACTATTTCTACCATTTTACAAAATAATGTGCAGTCTGGATTATTGTAATTTGCGATTTTTGTAGTTTCACTAAATTAAAATGAATACTATTAATGTCATAGTGTATGTTTCATTTAGGGAGTTAGTGATTTTTTCGTATTTTTTATCGTTTTTAAGTTGCTTAACTCTAACGGAATCGGACATTCGGATGTAGCAACCTTCTTAATTGTTAGGGTATGCAAAAGAGATTTTGTAGATACCTGAAGTCTCTCTGAGGGGAGGGGAGTCTTTGTCGCTACGAATTATTTGATGAACACTGGATTTGGATTTAACATAGGGCTGTGCCGATTAATCGATTAATCGGTTCGGTTAATCGATCAATGCTTAGTCCCGATCAATTTTTTTAATCGAGGTTGTCAGGTATAGCAAAGTGCTACAATTAAAACTCGCACTTTGCGGGTAAAACGTGAATCTGCTGTTTTAGGATTCAAGTCGATTGAGTGATGGAGTTAGTTCCTATCCTAACTTAAAATTGTAAATTGAAATATGCTAATAATTTGGAAACTGAATAGTATAAAAGTAGAAGGTTAGTTGAGAGATGGGAAGAGCGTTAGTTGGAAGGCGAGTGAGTTGAAAGATGGTAGTTAGAAAGTTAGTGGAAAGGAAAGTATGAGAGTTGATGGAGTTAGTTGTTAGCGACTTAGGATAGAAGAGAGTAAGTCCAGTAGCATTGTAGCGGCAGGGAATCCTCCTACATGCGAAAGGTTACTCGGCCTTAGAAGCTAATTCAAATAAAAGTAGTTGAGATCATTTGCGAGTAGTTAAGTAAAGTAAAGTAACGGAGGTTATTTATTAAATGTCAAAGCATTTAAAAGGGCTGCCCATTTAAACGTATTAAATCAAACCAAAGTCCAGCGTCCCCCCTTCTTATTTAAGCTCAATTAAAGCTCATTAATTTTATATATTTGGACTCTGTCATTTCTTCATAAATTAAGTATTTCATTTACAGCTCAAAGTTAAAGTTAAATGAGTATGGAGAAGTTGCGTTCTCCACATTGGCGCCCAACTTTGCTCGAATCTCCCCCCCCCCCCGAGCAAGTCTTTTTTGACGGCACCACTAGCGTGCTGCAATTCTTTGGGCAGCTTGAATATTTTTTCCATTTTCATAAAATCAATGTTAAAAAGCAATATTCATGGTTAGCCTATGCCCTAGAAGGAGAACCGAGACAGTGGCATAGATTAATCGCCTGCCATTCGCTTGGCCCAAATCCAACATATGATGATTTAAAACGCAAAGTTATCGATCTTTTTGCCACTCGGTCTGATAGATTACGATTGCAGCATGACCATTCCCTTCCCCCTCAAGAACGTCAGTGGGAAGCGGTAATGAAGGACGTAGAAAAACCACAAGAAGTTATTAAGTCGCAGGAAATAAGCTCGAGTAAATTAAATCAACCTCAAACTGGTGATAAAAACGTTAATCCTTGTGACAAAAGTCAAACACAAGTTAAACCAAATGAACAAACTTCGCTTGCAAACAGCGATACAGACCAATTTACGTCTGTTATCCAAAATTTAGCTACGGACGAAAAATCCGATAAAATATCTAGCGTAGCGACGGCGATGGAAAAGGAAAATACGATTGAACCTAACTCTGTAAATGAATCCCTTGCTTTAGGTGAAATGAATGCTCCGCTAAATTCTACTGTTCAAACCTCGCATATCCCTCATTCGCATTTAAATGCTAAACCGGTTCAAGCCGAAATACCAAACGTAACTGGAGCTCGGGTAAAAGAAAGTAAAAAGTTTAACCACTGTGTTTCTAAAGATCTCGTAACTAATTTTGAAGAAAATCTACTAGCTAATGTAAATGAAAGAAATACAGTTCAAAATGCAATGTTAACAAACTCTAGTTCGGCACATCCAGTGCATAAATTCAACGATAAAGTCGTACATCGAACGAAAAAATCAGATAAAGGGGTCGCTAGTTTAAATGACACGCCGCCTACAGTAAAAGACAGTGTGGTAATTTCCTCTAATGAACTAAAAACTCTTAAAGCCTATAAGCCCTCCAGGACCTCCAAATGTGTGAGTATGGAGCGAAGACAACCTCCTCCGAACAGTGAAACAGCTCTGAGCGTGAAACCCCCTCCTGAGAGTGACCAGGCATCAGGTTCGAACCCTGCTCAGGACAACAGCGATCCTGCAATGTCCGACCTGAATCTGCAAGCCACCAACGCTGCAACCCCACCGACCAGGCTGACCAGCATCTCAAATTTTGCTGATATCAAGGATGCCAGTACAATCTGTCAGGTCGTATCTTCCATTATTTTAGTTTTTTTCAAGTATTGGGTTATCAGAGCAGTGATAAAGTCTACGACATGTAGTAAAAACTTCTGGACTTTCATTTGGACCTTTAACTATGAACTAAAAGCCTTGAATTTTTTTAAAAATCAAAAATCTAAATTTAAACTTGAGGCATGAACTTTCAGTTTCGGAAAATTCATGTATTCTTTACGTCATAAATTTTTTTCTGTTACATAATATATGCATGTATGTACGTTAATGTTTTTTAATTCCTAGCCAACACCAGCAGTTTTTGGTAAAAAAAAAAAAAAAAAAAACCTTGTTGAACTTTTGTATAAACTTTCCCCCCCTCTTTAGTTTTTGAATGATCTATATATATGTACTTAAATGCCTTCTGTTTTAGCCATCGCCTGCAGCGATTCGTAAGATAAATTTTCTTACCTTTGTATATAAATTTTCTCTCTAAGTTTTTACATGATCAATATGTATATACTCTACTACTTTTCTATTTTCTAGCCAACAACGGAGTCTTGAAAACTTTTTTGAATAAATTTGTATATATATCTATTCATTATATATATTTTTCTAAATGTCGTAAATTGTATAGAATAAACTTTTATAAGTGTATAACCATTTTTCTCTATAGTTTTGTAAATGTAATGTAAAATGTATGTACGTAAATCTTTTTTATTTCTCGGCGATCAACTGCAGTTGTGAAAATTTTGTATCCTTAAATATGTTTTCTAAATGTTGTATAAAGTGTATCAAATGAATTTTCTTGTTGTAAACTTTTAAATTTTTTACTAAAAGTTTTTATGTATGTATATCTATTAGTATGGGGTAAAAAGAGAATTTTTTTAAAAAAGCTATTTTGCATGTAAATTCGCGTTTAACAAATTAACCTTATTAATCCACTAACATTTTGTTTTTCCGTACCCAAACACCTAGTTGAAATAGGGCTTATGTATAAAATTATGTCATTTATCTATATATAAAAGTGTAGTTCACGTCTATTTTTGATGCATACGTTTAAAAAAGTTTTAATTCTAGAAAATCTGAGGTCCAGTTGCTGATCCTGACTCTAAACCCGAAGTACAGAGGTTAAATCTGAATCCAGGCTGATTTCTTAAAGATTGTTACTTTTCACATGAAGTCGAAAAAAGTTTTTGGAAGTCTGACAGCAACGTTTCTCTTTTCTGAAGTAAAGTGTTCTTGGAAGTGTGCCAGCAGTGGATTGAGCCTTTCAAGATAAAATCTGATAAAAACTGATTTTTTTTTTATGAACACCTGAAATAAAGACTTTTTTCTTCTACTATCATTTTTCACAATTTCAATTTGAATAATTACTGATCGCATTTTTTTTGTTTAAGGCGATCCTCCTGTACTGAAAATTTTTAAATTAAACTTTTCCTTTCCATTTTTTTTAAAGGAAAGAAGTACCTGTATTTCCCCGCTGTAATTACGCTGGACTTCTAGTTAACTAAATTGAGTACAAACGGTTTCTGGAGTAAAGCGACTTAGTTTGAGCATAATACAAAACATTTTTTAAAAAGCTAAGTGTCCAGTTTTTGGCCCTGTACTCTTAAACCTTTTTTCCTTATTATATTTTACAAGCAATAATTATTTTTGGGCAGTCTAGTTAAATTTAAGTTTCCCCCCTCTTTTTTTTTTTTTCTTTTTTCTAAAATATTATGTAGTTGAATTTTAAACAGTAAGTCACTGCAGCTAACTTTTCTTTGCATAGTATTGCAATACTTTAAAATTTGCACGGGTAAAAACCCGTTGGGGATTTTTTCCGCGAAATTTTTTTTTGGGGGAGGAACTGTCAGGTAAAGCAAAGTGCTACAATTAAAACTCGCACTTTGTGGGTAAAACGTGAATCTGCTGTTTTAGGATTCAAGTCGATTGAGTGATGGAGTTAGTTCCTATCCTAACTTAAAATTGTAAATTGAAATATGCTAATATTTTGGAAACTGAATAGTATAAAAGTAGAAGGTTAGTTGAGAGATGGGAAGAGCGTTAGTTGGAAGGCGAGTGAGTTGAAGGATGGTAGTTAGAAAGTTAGTGGAAAGGAAAGTATGAGAGTTGATGGAGTTAGTTGTTAGCGACTTAGGGTAGAAGAGAGTAAGTCCAGTAGCATTGTAGCGTCAGGGAATCCTCCTACATGCGAAAGGTTACTCGGCCTTAGAAGCTAATTCAAATAAAAGTAGTTGAGATCATTTGCGAGTAGATAAGTAAAGTAAAGTAACGGAGGTTATTTATTAAATGTCAAAGCATTTAAAAGGGCTGCCCATTTAAACGTATTAAATCAAACCAAAGTCCAGAGTCCCCCCTTCTTATTTAAGCTCAGTTAAAGCTCATTAATTTTATATATTTGGACTCTGTCATTTCTTCATAAATTAAGTATTTCATTTACAGCTCAAAGTTAAAGTTAAATGAGTATGGAGAAGTTGCGTTCTACACAAGGTAATCGGATCGATTAATTCGATTAAAACTTTTCAAAACCCGATTAAAATTTTCAAACTACGAATTAATGTAAAAATAATTATAAGATAAAATTTTTTTTATAAACCATGTTTTTTAATTTTCTGTTGAATCATATAAACGCCACTGAAGGCAGCCGGAACCCCAGCAATTGGATAAAAGTATTAAAAAATTCCTTGCTATTGTCTTTTGAGCTATTATAAAAGTTTCAAATGGCTATATAGCCGGGAAGTTAGTTAAAAGTTGATTGCAAGCTTTGTACTGGAAACGCTGAAGAAGGCAGCAGGGTCCCGAAGCAATTGGATAAAAATATTATTAAAAAGCATTTTTACCGTATTCTGAACTATTCCGAAAGTTTCAAATGTCTAGCTTCTCGGGAAGTTAGTTAAATAAATTTCTGTTGAATCACCTGAACGCTGCCGAATACAATAGGGACCTGAAACAGTTGACTAAAAGTTTTTAAAAAAGTATTGTCACCGTGTTATGAGCTAGCCTGAAAGTTTCAAATGTCTAGCTGGTCGGAAAGTTAGTGAAAAATCGATTGCAAGCTTTGTACTGATAACGCTGCTGAAGGCAGCAGGAACTCGAAACAGTTGGCTAAAGGTATTAAAAAAATGTATTTTCACCGTGTTCTGAACTATCCTGAAAGTTTCAAATGTCTAGCTAGTCGGGAAGTTAGTGGAAAATCGATTGCAAGCTTTGTACTGGTAACGCTGTCGAAGGCAGCAGTAACCCGAAGCAGTTGGTTAAAAGTATTTAAAAATCACAATTTTGCCGTGTTCTGAGCTATTCTGAATGTTTCAAATGTCTAGCTAGTCGGGAAGTTAGTTAAATAAATGTTCTGTCGAATTATATAAGCGCTGCCGAAGGCAGCGGGACCTTAAATAGTTGACTAAAATTATTAGAAAAATGTATTGTCACCGTGTTGTGAGCTGTCCTGAAAGTTTCAAATGTCTAGCTAGTCGGAAAGTTAGTGAAAAATCGATTGCAAGCTTTGTACTGATAACGCTGCCGAAGGCAGCAGGAACCCGAAACAGTTGGCTAAAGGTATTAAGAAAATGCATTTTCACCGTGTTTTGAAATATTCTGAAAGTTTCAAATGTCTAGCTAGTCGGGAAGTTAGTTAAATAAATTTTCTGTCGAATCATATAAGCGCTGCCGAAGGCAGCGGGACTTCAAATAGTTGACTAAAATTATTATAAAAATGTATTGTCACCGTGTTGTGAGCTGTCCTGAAAATTCCAAATATCTAGCTAGTCGGGAAGTTAGTTAAAAATCGATTGCAAGATTTGTCCCTGACAAACAAACCCACAAAGAAACAAGAATCGAAGTTAATAAAAACATGGTAATATTGTTCTGCCTACAAAATATTTTTTCACACATTTTGCTAACAAGCATTCTAAGAAACATCCATCAAATAATAAAAAAGCAAAAAAATAAAATAAAATAAAATAAATAAATAAATAAAAGTAAAACCTCCCAAAAGAAGTTGTTCCACTTTTGTTGATAGAGAAAAGGGGGAGGACAGTTATTAAACAAAATGCCGCTTCATGTGCATGCTGGAGCAACACCACCTGTCTGCAGCCTTCTACAGAAAGTGTTGGCTAGGGTAATAGTATTCTCAGAAACAATAAGCTTTCAGAAAATATAATAGAAATGCTAAAGATAAAAAAAAAAAAAAAAAAAAAAGGCTTGAGATTTTCACTATCCCTCTGATGGGAGAAATGTCAATAGAGTTTTACAGTATCTCCAAGCGTTTATTGTCTGTTCAGAATTGCTGATAGTAACTATTGAAGTAGAAACAGAAAATAACATTCTGTGTTCTAGTCCGAAGTGACAAAGGAGAACTAAAATATAAGAATTTGAGATTTTTATGATAATGATATGGAATTTTGAGAATTCATTTAAAAATAGTGACAAGCGAGATGGACAAGGCCTGCAAATATAAAACTAAAATATGTGTAAATTCATTTAATGTTTCTTTCAAAATGAATCGAAAATTTAATTTATTTAAAAAAATAATAATAAATAAAATTGAATAAGTGAAAACATTTATATAAAATTAATACTTAAAGTCACCAATTCTTACTCTGAAAATTGATTTAAATTTCAATTATGAAACAGATATAATTGATTAGACAAAAATTTTTGAAAAAAAAAAAAAAAAATCAGTCAAACTTATAAATAATATATATATACACACAATATGAGAGTTTTATTCATCATTGAAATAAAATTATATAAAGAAATATGAAAACCGATTAATCGATTAATGAACTACGATTAACCCAGATAAAACTCTTAATCGATTCCCACCCCTAATTTAACAGGTTTATATTTACATCGTATCTTTTATCTGTACTTCTGATTTTAATTGAAGCTTCTATCAAATACTTCGCAATGAAAAATAGCAAACCCAAACAATTAAGAATGTTGCCACGCCAAAATGTCAAATGAAAGATTAATACCACATTTAAGGAGGTATAAAGATATAAGATATGAAAAAATTACCTCTGCCCTAATTAAAACATACCAAGACAGTAATACTGATATTAAATTTAATGAAACTACAAAAATCTTAAATTACAGTAACCTTGACTATGCATTATTTCTTGAAATGGTAGAGATAGTTACTAATAATAGCAATTCCTATAACGACAATGAATCGAATGCTGACAATGACTGTGGTGACACCCTCTGTAGAAGAAACTGAAAGATAGAGAAAAACATATCTTGGCTCCAGTGTCACCGACCACTGAGGAGAGAGCGCTGTCGATGGAGAAGTTCCCCTGGCGAAAGCAGCTATACAAACTCCAAATATGAAGCTATAAAGTAAGATTTGAACTTTTAATTAAAAATGCTTTAATTAAAAAAATTAAAAAATGTTTATTCATACCAATAATAAATGATATTTAGGGAGTTCTTAATACAGTATAAAGCAAATTAAACATTTAAAATAAAAGTTTAATAAAAACTAAATAATTTATCATAAAATTCAGCGGTAGCAAAATTTCAAAAATTATGAATTTAGGTGTAACAGAGATGGACAACGTGTTAGTGTGTCGACACACCATTAGTGTGTCGAAGTTTCCAACTCATTATTTTGTCATAATTGCCAACATTTTAATTTATTCTGAGGCATTTTTAACCTCGCCTTTATTTCACACCACTTTAATTTTGTAATATAATTACAATAAAATAAGAAAAATTACAAAAAAAAAGAAAAAAAAAAAACTGTAGAATAAGGGCAAGGCTTAAAAATACTCCGGAATAAATTAAAATGTTGGCTGCTCTGTTCTGCGCGGAATTCGATACAGCATCAAAGTTTGGCAAATTAGTTTCATTCCTCTATGTGATATTTATCTATACATATATACATACATTGATCAGAGAGAAAAATCAAATTTGTAGCTGCCGATCTACTAATTTACTGAAAACGTGTTAATGAATCGACACACTGCAGTGTGTCGCACAGTAAAAGGTATAGAAATGCCCATCACTAAATGTAGCCCCTGGTAAGATTTTCTCTGTCTTTTTGAAGATAGTGTGATCAGAAACGAAAAAGATTGACCTGACTAATAACGACTATTATCAGCTTTCCTGTGATAACCAACTAACAAATACATCGTAAAGATATGTATCTTTATACTGCACATTAAGAAGAAAAAAAAAGGGAGAAAGCGGCGGGGGGGGGGGGTAAAACAGTTTTCTGAAACACCCATTTAAGAAATATAATAAAAGTAACCTAATTAATCAGGATACCTATCAGTTTTTCTCTGCTAACCAACTAAATCAGACAAAAAAGATATCTATACCGAGGTTTATGTGACAACATTAATGAAAATCAATCTTTTTGAGATACCGAAGTTGGTACCCCCATCCGATATTACCAAAAGTTTGGAAAAACATCTGTACTCTGGACATAAACAAATACATACGAAAGAATATTTAAAAGTCAGATAAAATGGTGATTTTACAAAAAACCTGTAGAACTCTTTTTTTTTTCATATGTAAACACAAAATATCCCCCCCCACACACACACACCCTTCCCCACATGTGAATTGTGTTCAAAGATTCATTTTTCGTGAATAAATCCAGCACGGCTTCGGGAATTTTCGCTCATAAAAATTGCAGTAAGAGGAAAAAACATTAACTCTTAATCGCTAATTAAAAAAAAAAAAAAAAAAAAAAAAAAAAAATGGAAAACTCTCGCCCAAGAAAAAAGTCCCACATGCTGGCGACAGAAAAACAATCTGAAAGATGTCCAAACAGCTAATGACAAACCCATTCGTCAATCATGCTACACTTAGTAACATCCCAAACTTTATGTTAAGTGCAGGACTCCATTTCATTTGAATTCTGATTAGAGTCTCCTGCCTGCAAAATTATGCAACAGGAAAAACGCTACATAAATTTTGTTTTTTAGTTGTAATCAAGCGTCAATATAGGTATTTTGATTAATTAGTGCACAGCAGAAAATTGCTTTCTCAAAGATTTGTGAATTATTTGAGTCATGTTGTGCAATTCGCGAAAATTAAATTAAAAATAAAAATAGATAAAAATAATTAAAGTAATTAATTAATTAATTAATTAAATTAAATAATAAAACATCTGAATATTTAGGAAGTATTTTTCATAATTATTGTTTTAATAATGTACAGATAACCGTAGATAATTACCGAAGTTGAAAAAATGCAATCTAGAACATTATGACTTTAAAAAATTTATAATTTCTTATTTACAAATACAATAAGGTGCATATACATTCTTTTGCCTTATTTTTCCTCTATGTGTAAAGCTCACACTTTTGTATGAGTTCTACTGTATTTTATATAATATTTTTTTTTTTTTATTCCCACTATATTTCTTGTTTACTGAAAGAAAATTTGTGTAATTTAAATGGATAAAATACCAACAAAATCTTTGTAGAACTCCCACTCAGTAATAATTTCACAAATAATGTTTAACCTGATTTTCTGTGTCAGCTTTTGGCTTTTGAAATGCAATAAAAACAATCTCCCACTAACTTTTCAGTATTATATTACTCTTATCCTAATCACATAAACGTAAGGATTTATTATTTCTAGTAAATGAACAATAATATACATAAAGCAATGGGTTTAAAACGTCTTAGAATGCAAAAGAAATTCACACGATTAAAAATAATTGATCATGCACATAGGCATAAAATAATCACATTAGATTAAATTTATCCATACTAACTATTATAAGAAGAATTCAAAACTAAACTAAATAAATAATAGGAGTAACTAATAATAAAAATACCTATCTTCTGTGCAATATAGAAATATTGATTGACTTCGATGCAATTTTCATCAGGTGCATTATAGTGAAAATTGTAATAATCTAACATTTTGAATATACTAAACGAACACAAAACATTAAAAAATGCTAACAGTAATATTTCATATAAACATTTACAAAGTAGTAAAAAGTTAAAATGCTAACAGTAACATTTCTTATAAACGTATACATAACCGTGAAAAGGTTAAAATGTTAACAAAACACTAACAAAATAACAATCAATATTGTTACAATACTCTAGAATTCATGACAAAGTGTAAACTTTAACTAAGTAAAACAAATAAGACAAAAAAAGAAAAAAAAAAATGCATACGCACCTTGTTATTCTTAAAAATAGAAAATTAAAAACTTGAATCTAATATTTACAAAAATTTAAGTATTCGACATTATTTTAAGTAAACCACGATCTCTCTCTAGGAGACTACAAATTCGTATTCTGATTGGTTCAGGTTTCAGAGCTCGTTCACATCTCGATCTCAGATTAGCCTTTGAACGATTGGTCACAAGCATCGTCTAAAGAAAGAAATAGCCTTTAGCGCATGCGCAGAACGTGCGATTTTGGTCTTAAGGAAATACCTTTGTGCTTTAATATATAAGATAATTTAAGTTATTAATTTTATTATTCATTCTTTTTTTTTTTTCATGAATTATTGTGAAATAATCATAAATATTTGAAATTTTCTATAGACTAAAATATTTTTGATTTTACATAAGTCGTATTGAACAACATATTACTAAATACGAAACTGAAAGTAGAACTTTCAGTTTTGTATAGATATTTTATATATTTATTTTATATATATATACACATATGAAAGTGAGCCTGTGTCTACATTTATGTACTAAGCAGTTAATTTAAATGCTTAACTTAAGTTAAACAAAAATTTTCTTTTAAATTTAATTTCATTCTTCGAGCTATATTTTTAATAGTTTCCCCAATTAATTCACACTTCTTTTTAAAAAACTTTTTTCTTTGTTTTAGACACATGTTGTTTGTCTGAGAGTTCTTTGCTTTCTTCGTTCCTGAAAATTTACATACTATTTCATGTTTTTAAAGTAAATGTATAAAATATAAAACACTTTCATGTAATACAAAAGATAGGCTATGTAATAAAAAATAAATCACTTTAGGTACGCATGCACTATTTTTTAATACAAAATGTCAGATGTTAAGAGAAATATGTGTTTCATAAATCTTACATGTACCAGTTCTCCATTTTTACGAGAGTAAAGTTACATTTATTGATAAAGGGATTTTTTTCCTCAAGTGATTACTGTACGTAACTAATAATTTAAAGATAGAAAGAAAAAAAAAGTCTGATTTAACTTTTCAGATCCGGGAAACATAAAAATGAGTAAATAAATAATTTCTTAAAAAGGAAAAATAAAACCTATATATAATTTAATGAATGCCAATAAAATTTGTTCTCAAATACATAGATGTTAGTATTTAGAAAAATTAAAAATAAAGAATGAGTGTATCAGTGTTTTATAATATCGCTCATTACAGCATTATCTCGTTTCTGAAATCAAAATATGTAACAATTATTGTAATTTGTAATATGGTACAATAGAAAACAAAGTAAACTGATTGTTGATAGCGAAATTTTTAACACATTTTAATATTAAAGCCTTATAACTATAATTTTTTTTTTATGAAAAATTTCATTTTAATTTTGAAATGTTGCTTCGTTATCATGGTTCAAAATGTTGAAATCTTGTCTTTAAATTTCATGCTCTTGAATGATCAAATATTAATATTGTTGAGTACTTTATGAAAGAGCTCCTAAAGGTTGTTGAGATATTCATAAATATTGTTGAGTTGTTCATTTTAATATAGTGCAATATTTAAGAATCAACATTCATATATTTTTTTATTTATCAAATTATTTAAAAATCTAATTTTTGAAACATTAAAATTTTAAGAGATGTTTGTCAATATTTTGCTTTAATATAACTATTTTTGACTTAATAATTTTACTACATTTTCAAGGTTTTATTCTTCAGTAACAGGAAATTAATGTGCAATACTTTATATAAAATTTGAAGGTTGGGTTGATAAGTAAAACAAAATCAGAATGTATAAGCAAATGGAATAATAATTATGCTAATCATAATAATAAAAACATATAAAAAAAAATTCTTAACTTTCAGTTAATAATTAATCTTTAAAAACATTGATTTTGCATTAGGATTTTGTAAAAAGTATTACATAAACATTATTTTTTCTTTTTTAGTCAATGTTTATCTCATTTGGCTTCTCATTAATGATTGTTTTTCCCTTTTTCTATCTAACACACATCAAGGCTTGTAATGGATTAGTCAATTTCAAAAGAATTTAATATGTTAACGCCTGTATTAAAATTATTTACAATCCTGTGTTCAAGAGTATTTTGTTTCTGGAAAAGCAGAAACCACAAAAATAATTTTCTGGTAAATTTAAAATAATTGTCTTTCTAAAAATTTATAGGAAACTGAAAAATGTCAAATTTGATATTCATTAAAAACGTTTATGTAGAAAAATAATTTACCGAAACATTTATATTGACGTTTAATTGACTCCTAATCCTGACCTAAACATTTAATTGATGTTTAAATTACTCTTTTAGCATATTTGAATTAAATTTCAAAATATTTTGTCAAGTTTCAAAACTTTAACACAATGTTTTAGGTCAAGAAGTTTAATAAGTCCGTTGCTGCTGACCTTCGATTTCTTAAAAACAGCAAAACATAAACGAAAAATGATTAACGAAATATTTTCGAAGAAAAATATTTCAAACTATTTAAAAAATTTTTGAAAATAATAATCTTTGTTATTCTAGAAATTAGTAGAACAAAACATTCTAAATATATTTCTATTTTTAATTTACCTGCTCAGACACCATTTTTTAAAAATACTATTGTAACAGTTTTACAAACAATTAGTCAATTTCGAAATTCTCTAGAAGAATATTTCATAAATTTTGCTTTCATTTCAGAATGAATAATAAGAATGTTTCAGATAGCCACCCATTTCTAGAAAACGACACAACAAAATTACAACATGAATTAACAACAAAATATTTGACTAAATGCGTAAGAAGAATGAAATTTCTAAGGGATTAAGAATATTTGAAAAGTAATGCAATTTACACTTCCTTTAATATTGTTGGATACCAATAATTGTTCTAAACATTTATAATTCCATCTTAAACAATTATTTGAAAATTTTTATGCACAAATTTATGAACAATTAGTAAACGTATAAACTAAACTGCAGAATATTTTACTATTTAGGAAATGATTATTCATGAAAACTAACATTCATAAACTTATTCATGAAAATTAATAAGTTTATTTTCAATATATATGGCCTTATGCTTCAAGAAAAAAAAAAAAAAAAAAAAAAAAAAAAAAAAACGTTAAACAATCAAAATATATAGGTATTATTTACTGTGGTAAATTATTCTACGCATTCCTAAATTTCTAAATACAAAAGTTGCTTATATATACATTACGTCATGCAAAATTAAATTACAGGCAAAATTCTGCATTTCATAACAAACATTGACATTTAATTTTCTTCTTTGTTAAATAAATAAGTAAATAAATGTAATGATAATGTAAATATATCATCTATTTCCAATTCATTATATTAATTCCAACCCATTTCCTGTAATAAAAAAAATAATTTAATCTTCTACTCAGTAAAATCAAAAAAAAAAAAAAAAAAAAAATTACATCTTTGTAATTTTTTTTATTCCTAACGGTCGTTTGTAGATGATGCAATCAAAAAATCAAGATCATCATTTTTCAACGGACTCTGTTTATTGAAAAACCCTTAATATTTTGAAATACTCTCCTTATCAAAGAATATTTTCGCCAATTTTTAAATAGACATAAAGCATAAAATTCCAATTACCATATTATTTTGAAATCGCCAATGTGGGCGATTTCGGGCCTATTCTGAAACTTTTGGCACGAAAAAGACATCGCAACGGTTTTTTCACATTATTAATTAAAATAATAATAATAATAATAATAAAAAAAAAAAACGTAAAGGCAGTTGCAAAAAGTTTTCTGTTATTTGAGATGTAATTGTTTTGTTTTATATATAAGTTTTTCTCTGACTTTCGCTAGAGCTTGATGTTAATTAAGATGGGTAATAAATATTGTGAATATCTGATTAACAACTTATTATTGCCTTTTCTTTCTCTTGCGAAGTGTGTGTATTCTATTTCTACATTTATTTTAATGAGCTGTCATCCACAGGAAATAAAGGGAAAAAATGATTCAAAAGTATCACCTCCTGCTTCTTCTTTATCTTTGCCGAGTGTTGTTATCTTTATCATGTATGCAAGCTTTGATGGACATAGGTCTCTGTGGTCCAGATATATCATATGCTAATCAACATCCTACTTTCAGACTATGTCATTATATATATGTGTATTAATCCTCGCTTTCCCAAGATCAAGGTGTTACTGCAGAAAAATTGTTTTCAGGGGCCGCTTGGCACGTTTGGCGAAAAAAACCAGCAATGTGCGCTTTTTTTATCGTTTAGAACAAATCATCATGCAACATTCCACTGGTTACGTTTGCTATATCTGGTGAATTAGCGCATTTTTTGAATGAGGCAGTTTTAACTAAATTTCAACTACTAAATGAGGTCAAAATGGGAAAGCGAGGGTTAAATAAACATAATCGAAAATATTTAGTTAGACTTCTGAATTTATAGAGAGTTTCTCACTTATAACTAGTTTCAAGTATATTTATTTTCTAATAAACTTTGCGTATAAAGAGGAAGTACTTCTTGGTTTTTTATCATCCTGTTTATTATAATATGTACATGTGGTTATAATTCTTTAAACCACAACCGTACTGTACTATAAGATAAATTCTGAAACGTTAGTGAGATATTTGGAGATGACAGTTGACCAATAATTACCAGCAATATTTTTAGACTATAAGACTATAGCAATGTGAGTAACTCTAAGAAATATCATTAAAATAACTATATGGAATCAGATACATTTTATGAAGAAAACCTTTTTATTTTCATCAAACGTATAAAGAATGAAGAAAGATATTTAAAAGTATCTAAATTATTTTTTCTGCATTTCTATTCCTCTTATTTTCGCTTCGCCAGTGTTGGAGAACTTCTGTTCTCAAATTTGGTAGACGAGGATAGTAGGATTCAGTTTCAAAAAGAGCTAAACATTCGGATTTTTACGCTGTTTTGTCTGAAACAAATATTAACCTAGTCTAGAAATACTTTCATGGAAAGCATCTCATACATGCTTTCGTTCTCGTGTAAACGACTGACATTAATCAACTATATATATATATATATATATATATATATATATAATCATAATTTATTATAATATACTTAAACAATTTATTGGAATAGCTAACTATTCTCAACTGTTATATACATACTTAACTAAATATATGTCGTTAACATCATCATGTAAGTATATGTATATATGAGTGTCAATAAATCCCTTAATGCATGTTCAGAACATTTCAATATGCTTAAAATGAAATTTTATTAAATGAATCTTTATTTAGATAAATGTCTAAAAGCAATAATGAAATTTTCCAGATACATATGCATATATATATATATATATATATATACCTTTTTTTTTTTTTTTTTTTTTTTTTTTTTTTAATTTATTTTTTAACTGCGATAGAAAAATATTACAGGGCAAAGTTTTCCATAAACATAGATTAAATTATTTTTTAACAAAAAATATCATCGTTTACGATCAATACCGTAAGTGAAACTGCTTCAGCTACGGGTACTTAATAACTTCTACATTTCAATTACTGGGTAAATTTAAGGCTTTTAAGGATAATAAACTATCCTAATTTTAAAGTGTTCTCACTGACATATTTATTGAAAATTGAATTAATACCACAATAAAAATGATTTAGAAATACTTCGAAAACAGTTTTAATTTATAATGCTTTGTGAAAGAAGCAGTCACATCGTTATTTTATGTTCGACGAAAGGATTATAAGATGTTTGTGTTTTAAAATTTTAATAGCTTTTATTAAATGTGACAATTCAAAATAACTTTATATGTAAGCCAAAAAAATGCAATATATTATTTTACTTAAAATTACGCATAATTATACACAGTTTTCTTTTCTTAAAATAAGGAAAAAAATAATGATCGTGCATATTCCATTAAAATTTCTACAAAATTATAAATTATTCGTATGTTGTTAACTGTTAATACAGTTTCTTATTTATATTTATAATGTTATAGCACTTATTAATGTTTTTAAACATTCCAAGGATATATATATATTTTAATTAGACTTGTATTAATATATATATATACCTATATATTCATATGAAATACTTATAACAACAGATTTTATAACATTTATTGAAATCTATAACACTTATAAATTTCTTGTGAATAGATATTTAGGGTTATTTGTACTAATAATAAAAAGATAACTGAATATCTGGCATAAAAAATGGTAAACTACTGGATTAAAAATTGCATAAGTTAAATATTCTTTTATTTTTTTTAAATTATTTTTAAAAATAAATAAGTTTTATAAGCATTTGCAGACAATTTTTACAACTGCAAAACATGCTTGAATATATCAAAATATGTACAACAATAGTAGAGAAGACCGGGGTTAGTTAGTACCCAGTTTGTATTTCTGTTCCTATAAAGAGTTCATTTGCAGTCTCTAGCTAAGACAGTGGTGAAGGTTTTCATCCGATGGTTTCTATAAATCCTGGTGACCCATAAAAAAACAGACAAAAATTTCACATAAAACAGGATCAACAATTAACAAAATCAAGAGCGTTCAGATCACCCTGTATAAAATATACGACTTTATTTTGATCAAATTCCAATCCTGTTAGTACCATAGGAAAATTGAAGAAACAGATTGGAATGAGATGCTCGTGTCATCAAAAAAGGAAAACAAATGGAGATGGACAGACGGTATTGATTTAATTTTGTACGACCAAAGTAAAATTGTTCAAAAATTTAATCCACCTGTTCAAATTAACAAGCACGAAACTCCTAGATGTGTGGTTGATTATAAACACTGAGGTAATTCCATTTAAATAACTATTGGTAGCTATATTAATCAGATTATTTTCTTGAAGAATTCATCAATTGTTTCTACATATAAATAGAAATTTTTAGCTAAATATTATGAAAATAAGATGCTTCGGAAAAATAAAATGTCTTCCCTCGAAATTTGCTGTGTTATGCATAAGTATTCCTATCCATATCTTAACAACTCGTCCTACGAAAACAATTAACTCGGCTCCCGCTGATAGTTAGCATAGCTATGGGGTCTTAAAATAATAATAATAAGAATAATAATAATGCTAGTGCGCATCTTCACACTCAGATGCACGCGCACAAAAAGCTTATATGTTACATTAACCGCATGGCTGTTAGCGTAACCCGAGAAACACCACGAGGAGGTCGCCATGCATCGTTTCTCATGGGGAGTTTTGATAAGGCAGGCCCCCTTGTCCACTGCCAGAGGAGTTTTGATATTCCAGGCCCCATGCGTACTGCAATCAAACATCCTATATGATTTTAATCCTTTACAATAGGAGGAACTTTACCTAGGAATGCAACAACAGCAACACCATGTTTTGAAAAATTGCCTTAATTTTCGGAATTTCTTTTTCCTTTTTTCACCAAGTCGTTCTGAATTATACGCTTGTTCATTTTCATTTAGTGTTCCCATTGCCTGAGAAAGAACTGAGTCCCCTTCGATTTGAAACAAAGGATCGTCAGTATCAGTCCCAGGCAATGAAACAGAAACATGGTTATTTTTACTGGTTGTGTCCACTGTCTGAGAAAGAACTGATTTCCCTTTGCTTTCAAACGGTTCGTCATTATCAATCTCAGACAGTGATTCAAAAATAGTTGGCAGACTTCTAACCTTTGGCAGTCTTTTTATTTTGGGATGATTGAAAGGACGGCCCCTATTTAAAGCTGAAATATACATTTTTTTCTTTCTTTCTAAAACCCAATTTTTATTAGTATATTTTTTATTAATTATTTCGGAAATGAAATTTGGTTCTTCAATTATTGGATTGAGATGATTTTCAATTTGATCAGGAGTATCAATACCTTTAAAACAAACATTGGCCGAAAAATTTGATTTAGAAACAGATGGATGAATAGTTTTCTCATCTGGAATATCATCAAACTCCAACAGTCCAGCATAGAAGACTGGACATATGTAAATTTTTCGAGCATCAATATCAGTATACTCGAAAAATTGAAAAAAAAGCCATGTGAGAAACTTTTAAAAAAAGTAAATCACAAAAAGAACACCTAAGAATGGATACGCCATCTCAGATAAGGTCTATAATAAGACTGAAAGGTAATGCTAAAAAGGTAAGCATTTGATTGTTGAAAGAAATAAAATTTCGTGCATTGTTCACATTATTTATACGCAATTGTTGCAGGTGTTCGTACAATTGTTGAATTACAATAATGAGTGCATTGTTCAAAAAGGCTATTTATGATAAAATTAAAATACGGGAAATTTCAGTCTCCGATCGGGCTAAATTAATTTTAATTTTTACTAATTTTTACGCAACTCCACGCTATTTCCTCTGCGGTAATACTTATAATGCAAATTTTTGCGAAATATCCCACCAATATTAAGAAATTTTTCATTTTTGAATAACTCACCAGACTTTTAAAGCAAAAAGTTAAAAATCAATAATTTTTATTCATTACTGAATGTGTGGACTCAATACTGCATATTAAAAAAAAAAAAAAAAAAAAAAGAAAAAAAAAGGGGGGGGGGGAACTAATGTGCAAGTTGTACCTGACGGGACCAAAGTGAAAGTTGTACCTCACGGGACTAATGTGCAAGTTGCACCGAACGAACAAAAATGTCTTTCAACGAAAATGCCTACTAACCCTGGAGGATAGGTCTAATATATCGTATCATATTATATATAGTATTTATCGTAATATAACTCAATACTTATTTTGCTTCCTTCTTCGACTAGTTTTAATACGCATTTTTTTATATGCATGAGCCGGCCCCGAAAAACAAAAACATTAAATCATTAAATTCATTTTTTTGCCTATTTTTATTTCATATTATTTCACACGCACTTTTTATTTCCTAATTCAAAATTATTAAAAAACTTTTTCGATATCGCTTGTAACGATACTGATTATTATTAATTTTCTTTTCTTTTTCTTTCAATAATAATAATAATAATAATAAGATTTTGATGAAATTCTGGCAAAAGCAGAATTTAGTTTAGGACGGAGGACTTTTAGTTTTTTTTTTCTTCCCAATTATAGCACCGCTTTCAAATTATTCAATTATATTTTCGATAAATTTTAGATTTCGATAAATGTCCAACTATCGAAAAATGATTTCGACAAATGTCCAACTATCGAAAACGACAACGCAAAAATCCCAGATTGAGACTAATTGGCCCTCAGTCCTAACAAAAAAAGTTTTTTTTTTTTTTTTTTTTTTTTTTTTTTTAAGTAGGTTTTTGCACGATTTTGCAGCGACAAGTAAAAGACGTCCTACGAGTCCTACAAGTAAAACAATTAACTCGGCACCCGCTGATAGTTAGCATAGCTATGAGTTCTTAAAAAAAAAAAAGTTTATTTTTATTTATTTATTATTATTTTTTTTTAAGTACGTTGTTCAAACACGTTATTAATTGATGAATTAGCCACGATTTTGCAGCAAAAGTTAAGGTTTCCGATGCATTTATCAGAATTTCTTTATGTATTGTACAAAGAGATAGAAAAATAAAAAAATAAACAAAATATATGCCAACAAGTTCCGTTCTGCTCTAATTAAAAAAAAAATATATACATTTAAAAGCATATTATGATAAACTATTTTGTCGCAAATCAAATGCAATCTCATGCATATATATTTTATATATATAGATGGATAGATAGATAGTTATTTATATTTTATATGCATAGATTTATTGAAAATTTATGCATAAGTTATTACCTAGTCATTTTGCTTCTTCATAAATTTAAAACAAATGCCTAATAGAGAACATGAACAACATTTTTATTCGAATAAATATTCATTCTTCTAAAATATGCATAACGGTTATATACACATTGAACAGTATTACTTTTTTTTTCTTACTTTGCATTAACAAAATCCAAGAAAAAAATGTGCCTGTTGTTTCTTATGTTGTTTAAACACCACATTCGTTGACTGAATGTCGAGTTTTCCATAATAAAAATAAACTTGGATAAATTGTTATTTTTGTACATTTTTTGATACTCTTGTAAATTAAATGGATTTTGAGTAATTAAGTTTTATGAATAGTACATGTCATTCACTATAGAATGAATTTAAAATAATAAATTTGCTTAACAACACTCAAATTTGATTTCGTGTGTTGGAGTACATTCCGGTAAATAATAAATTTATTTAATAAAATACTCTTTGTTAATAGGCTTTAAGTTTCATTTCGAAAGTTAGTCAATCAAAGAGTATGTACATTCTACTTGTGTAATTATAATAGTGATGCATGACTTATGTGCATAAATGAAAATGCATTTGCGGTTTATAAGAATGCAATCTTACATCTTTATTCTGACTGAGCCATTTACCTGATCTGATGATTGAAAATACGAAACGACAGTTCTCATTTCTACTTGCAATGTTATTTTTTCGAAAATATTCAAGTCGATTGTGACATCAACCTTTTGTTAAATTTCGCTACTCATTTCCGTACTGATAAGTATAAAGTTTTTAAATCCAAAAATGTCGATTTTGAGTTAATTACATAGTCAGACTCAGAAAAAAAATTCTCTATCAATTAGTATAAAGAATTTAAGCCCATGTCACTTAGTCTTTGAGAAAATCCATTGGTAAAAAAGGTTCAAATCAGTAATTTAGCATTGATGTTTGGTAAAAAAATATTAAGACCTGCAGGCATTTTTTCAAAAATATATAAATCTGTTAAAAATAAACAAACTTCAAAATTAAATGTATGTACTTTATTCACAAATTTGCATATTATGATAATATCCTGGTTAAAAATGTATTGAACGGATAAGTTTTTATACAACATTTTTAAAACTTTATTTTTCGCCTCCTGAAAAATCAAGTATATGGACTTATATCATTTATACTTATCAGTACAGATTTATACGTGGAAACAAAATAATAACTTCAGGTATAATTTAAAGTTTTTCTGTCAATAATGTTTGATTATTAGTAGCCACGAATGAAACACTTAAAGAAACTTACATTTATTGATAAGGCTCGCCATGCTAAAATTATATGTTAACTACCATATTAAAACTCTGCAAATACACAGAGCCGTTTTATTTTATTCATTTTTTATTCTTTAAAGAAATAATTTGAAAAATTAGTTACGAATCAGTAGAACACATTCTATATTATTATCGTTGAATGCATGTTTATCATAAATAAAAATATTTGTATTAAAAATTTATACATTTTATACAAGTATAAAGATATTACAGGTCATTTATTTATTTATATTTTATGTATATCAGGAAAAATTAGATAAATCTTATTTTGGTTTATCAGAGATCAATAGAAATTACTATTAACACACTAATTTAAAAATAAATAATGCTACATATATACCTTTAGTATTTATTTTCAACATCTAAAACATTAAAAATAATCTCGTGTGTCACTCACACGACTTTCTCTTACCCTGAAAATGTATGCTATAAATACAGGTTGGAGATTAAGAGGTAAGATAACGAGTACTGTTATGTAAACCTATGTAAAACAATTCAAATTAGGCTTCGGAAGAGTTTTATATGATAATTAGTTCTGTGTGAGGGGGGCTACCGCCCCCTCAACCCCCCGTTTCATTAATGCACCTACATTTATATGGAATTTAATTCTGTTATTAAAATTAAAAGCTTACTTTAAATTATACAGACAGTTTTCACACGCAACACTCATTGAAACTTATCGATCTTGATCAAACTTCTCCAGCAACAAACTTATATTAATTTTAAAATACAACATGTGGATCTTCTAAAATAATTCGTTTTTAAGTTACTTTAAGAGACACAGACCAAGATCCAACGTTAAAAGAAACCTGACTACGGTAATCAGGAAGTCAAAAAATGTGTAAATATACAAAAAACAAGCGAAGAATATTTAGCTTAAATCATACATTATTTACCACATCTATATGAGGAATTTATTTCAATTCTTGAAAATGGTTAAATATTATTAGTAAAGCACATGCACTAACAACAAACAACTAGTGTGTTGTGGCCACCACACGACATTCTTCTATATTTTCCTATGCAAATTCACTCAGCAAAAATAATTTATTAAAGATTTTAAATATATATATATATATGTATCTTCCATGATAGTGCAGATGATTTCCATATTAGAGAAGTAGTATAACGCTAAATATAAAAAAAAAAAGTTGAATTTAATCTCAATATTACTTAAAAAAATAATGGTAAAAATGAAAACAATCGATAACTTTATTTTAAAGTATCGTAGATCGATGGTTCAACCATTCGTTTTAAAGGTATTGGCGAGCTCTTTTGAAATATACTCACTATGAAAATTTACTCCACTCGAGGGGAATCCCCCCCCCCCCTCAAGGGGTGAAGCGAGGCTCCTACATACACAAAAAAAATCCCAGTTCACTATCTCTATAACAGAAAATATATATTCGTTTCATTTTGTTTAGTGCAGTCTATAGATGTCAAAATCTACTTACCTGCAATTTCCACCTTAGACGTAATGTATTTGAATAATTTTGAGTGTCCCTGTACACGATCTATTTGCGTCTTCTCAACGAAAAGCTTAGTGTAGCATCCCTATATTATAAACATTTAGCATACCGTGTTTGGGATTTCTGCTACTATTTGTTGTTGAGATATGCTGATAACACACACACACACAGACACAAAGACAGACACGCAGAGAGACACACAGACAATTCGCTAAAAACTTAATTTTCATATTCAGGGAACCTCAGAACATGTAAATATAACAAAAACTTACTTTCGAAAATTTGACCCTAAAACAATACTTTCTCGACCCTATGGGTAAAAGAAAGTAAAAGATAATAATTAATAGTACTTGAAATATTTTTGACCATTTTGTATTGTAATTAATTTGTGATATATTTATTTTTTATTATTTATATAACTGATAATTTTGTTATTATTTTAATTGTTATTAACTTTTCTGAAAAAAAGAAGAAGAAGAAGAAGAAAAAGGGTTATAATTAAAACTATACTTTGTTTTCAAAACTATTATCTTTAAAGCATTAAATTTAGAGAGAAAAATGTAATACTCCTTTTAAAAGAAGACTAAGTTCTCTTTGAAAAAAAAATATATATATAATAATTACAACTTTTGTTTAAAAAAAAATATATATATATATCTACAATTACTACATTTTGTAATTCATTTTGAAAAACTAATTTCATATTCTAGTTGGAAAAATATTATGCCTTCAAATTATTTCTATGGGTAAATTTTGAAGAGAGATTGTATAAAATACGATATTCTCTGTATGTAAAAGCTATAATGCAAATATTTTATATTCTCTGACATCTAAAAAGTCTCTTGCGTTTTAAATTCAGGAAATACGGAAAATATTTAATTTATAAGGATAAATAAGTTAATATAGAAAAAATTCCCATTGAAATGAAAGACCGTGATAAACAATTAAAACAAACTTAAAATATCTTAAATGTCAAGTTAAATATTTATAAAGATCTTAATTAATAAAGCAAAACATTTAAGAGAGCACTTCATGTTTGCACACCATGTCTACTTCTTCTGCAGTGGATGGAAGTAGTGGATTAGACTAAATCTCAAAACTTATGAGCTTCACCTTTTATTAGTAAAAACTTTAATGATTTTTCTGTTTCTGAAAATGAGAATAATTTATCCATGTATTCTTTTAATTCTGCTCATCATCGTAATCTGAATTTTAAGTTTTCTCTTTTGTATTAAAAAAAAAAAAAAAAAAAAAAAGGATCCTAAAAGTATACAAACTGCCTGAAAAAAAAATTACATTGTTAATTTGTCTTCCCATAAATTAACTGCTCAACAAAATAAAGTGTTAGAACTTGGATTAAATTTTTCTAGTCTTGTAAACCTTCCGTTTCGATACTAATTTCTGCGGTTCAGGCTTCTTTAATATACAGTGAACTTTCCCTTTCTTAAAAAGAATCTCTGAGCCATAGCCTCGTTGATTGAATTTCTTCTAGTTATTCTAATTATAAATCTAATCTTTCAAACTCTGAGAAGGTTGCACTTAAAGAACTTAAATCTAATCAAAATATCCGTATTACTAAAGCAGATAAAGATGGTCAGATTGTTTTCATGGATAAAATTGATTAGGTTGATAAAGTTGATTTCTTTTTATGTGAAGGACGTTATACTTAAATTAAAAATGACCAAACCAAATACCTTCTTACCTCTGTCCAAAAAGATGTTAAGAATTGAATTGTTCTTAAAAGTAATACTAAATATTATGTTTTCCTTTCTTTAGCCATTTGTGCTTGTTTCTGGGTTTTACCGAAAGTTCATAAAAATAATGTCCCCTTCATACATATTGTTTCGAACATGTGTACTGACACTTATCCTTTTTCAAATATTTTTGCTTATATTTTTTCTCCTTTATGTAGCTCCAACAGTCATACGATAAACATGTCTTTATGATTTTGATAATAATTTAAATAATCGAAATCCTGTAAAATGATCCATGTTAACTCTCGATGTGAATACTTTATTTTAAAATGTTCTTAATGAATGTGTGCTTAATTGTTTAGAAAAAAAAGTTTACGTGAATTTCATTATTATGACATCAAAATCAAATAGCTTATTAACTTAACTGATCTCTGTGTTCCAAAAACTACTTTTGAATTTAATAACAATTTTTATAAGCAGTATGATGTTTGAAATATGAGTAATTCTTTATACCCGTATTCTTGCTGATATTTATAGGCATTACTTTGAGGAAAAACTATTAAAGCTGATATATTTAAAATGTTAGAACCTTTAAGTGGATGACACATTAATTCTTATTGAACATAATTTTGGCATTTCTGTCATTTTTCAAATTGCGGTTTCTAATTCTCTCCATATTCATTTAACCTTCGAGTTAAAACATTGTAATCGTCTTAATTTCCTTGATGTTTTAGGTACCAAACGGGATTCCTTTTTCAAAACTTTTGTGTATAGGAAACCCTTTTCTGTCTCCAATCCTCCCCATGCTCTTTTTCTAATCACCCGGTTAATCAAAATTTAGCACCTTTTACACTTAGTGTATCGCACCCTTGAAATTTGCTCTGGAATTTCTTCTTTTAATGAACTTAATTTCTTAAAGTTTGTTGCTGTCAAAAGAGGTTTTTATTCTTTCTATAAATGTTAAGGCTCATAAAATGTTCAGAAGACCTACTTCTACTTCTACTTTTTCTAGTGCTACTAAAATTAAACCCGATAACCTGGTGAACTTGCCTTTTTATTCTCTCTTATGTATCAAATTAGTCAGCTATAAAACGTTTCGATTTTTATATTATTTTTAAATTCGTTAATGAACTTCAATTCCATTCAACTAAATCCACCGTTCCCAAGCTTTATAAGTGGGATTTTTATCCTTGTAGGAAATGTCATTCGTCTTAGATCGGTTAAATTTGAATATCGCTTACGTGAGCGTTCTAGGAATGTCACTAAGAAAGAAATTTCTAAATCTTCCATTGAGAAACAAAATTGGGAATCTGAATATGGTTTTAATTTTCAGCAATCCAAATTTATCTTTAATGACAAACGCGTTTATTAGTTAAATTTAATGTAAAATGTAGCTCTCTATCTTAACCGTAATAAAAATGTTCATAAAAATGCTGATTCCACTTTCTTGTCTGCAACTTGGGAAATCTTGTTCAATTCCCTTAAATAAATTTTTGTCTTTTTGTTAAATAAATAAAGTAAATTAAAAGTTGTAAAAGAAATAATAAAAATAATAATAATAAATCCGAATCTTTTCTCTTGTTTGATTTCCTTCTCTCTCTCTCTCTCTCTCTCTTTTTTTTCCTTGTGTGTGTGTGTGTGTGTGTGTGTGTGTGTCCCGTTCCGTTTCGTTATTGCATGCATCCGTTCTATTGGCTGGGTGTGTTGCTCCTCCTCTTTGGGTTTCCCTATCTTTCATCCTTGCTTTTGCGTCCAAGGTAACACGTGTGTTTTGTACCTCAAGACGAAAGCTCGCATCTTTTCGAAACCGGCATTGCTTCCTTTTGTATTATGGTGTCTGAAAAGGTTTCTATGTTTAAACCTCCGTGGTTTAAACACTTTAAAAGAGTTCCCATTTACATATTTAATCAATATGTTTTTCTTTATCATCTCTCGTCTTCCACTGTCTCGAAATTTTCAGAGTTTCCCTCGTATTTTTTCTATACAGCTGATTTAATTTTTACAACATATAACACATAAAAAATATTTAAATAATAATTAAACTGTTTTCAAAACAAAATACAGATACTCTGTTTTATAAAGCATTTATTTTATTTTCCGTAATTTTATATTGCTTCAAGAAATTTATTAACAGTAAATATTTCTTTTCCTGTTAAGTGAAGTAAAGTAATTTTCAGCTCGTACTCTGGAAGTAATTAAATTAATGTCTTATTCAATTACGTTAAATGCAATTTGTGCTTCAAGAAGCAAATATGTATAAGGTATTCATTCCTAATTCGTACTATTTATCTTCAATATAGAAACAAGATATAAATAATTCAAGAAAAGAAATTTGAATAATTGCCTTTTGTTAAATCCTTGAAGTTTATTGTGTAAAGCAAATCATGTAAGACTATTTCAGAATAATGTAGTAGAAATAAACAATATTTCTATAATAACTTTAATATTTCTACTTATTTTTAATACTTATGTAAAGGAGAAAAGAATAACAATTAAAAAACCATGATTTTATGGGGTAATCAAATGTATCACAGAAAAATGTTTTTAGAATTACACCAAAAATTGTTTGTTTAAGTATTTACATTTAAGTTTTTATTCATTATTTATCCTTTATAAGTGATATAAGTTACAGTGTTTAAAAAATACTATTATGCAGCATATTTACACAAACGTATTTAAAAAAGAGATATTTATTTAAAAAAAAAAGGGGGAGACATAAGGAATAAAAATAATTTTCCTTAAAGCTAAGTTCTTATTTAAATAATCACAAGAATAAATGAAAATGAATATGTTGTATTTTTTGCAATATAATATCATTTAGTATTTGCAATTTACATATGATAAAAACTATCGTATTTTTATTTAATATAATAGTAGTGGTAAAAATTGTTTGCAGAAAACTAAATAAAAATATTTTTGCTTTTTGTGTGCACATAACGAAAAGATAAATAATACTTCATTTAAGATTACTAAAAACAAATTTACGCTATTAAAAAAAACATTGAATATATTAATTTTGTTTTAATTGTTAGTTTCCTTGAAAGATAATTTTAAATTAAGCTGGCTTCGTGACATTTCTAAACATTTACTCTCATTTTATTATATTGCCAAATCTATTTTAAAACAATACTTTTTACATATTTTTTTTTAGTATTAAATTCTTCAAGAAGTAATTCGTGGCATTAGCCCCAGTCGCTTACAAACTCCAAATTATTCGTACCTTCAAGAAAAATTTCTGTTTGGCGATAGTGGTGAAAATATAATAGAACGCGAGTAAAATTGTAATAGCGCTGTGAGGCCTGTATTAAGTACAAGTAATAAATGCAAACATTTGTCGATTGTAAAAAAAAAAAAAAAAAAAAAAAAAAAAAAAAAAAAGATTATGATAATAATAAATAAATAATAAAGCAAATGTAGATATATATTTAAAAGTGTTAATGAAGAGATGTAAGTACAAAAGCTTACAAAAATTATATTTTAAAATAATATATTCAATGTGTCTAAAAATGTAGTTAATTCTCTTCCTTCTAGCTTGGAATTTACTCACAAAAAATAAAGAAATAAATACACATACGCACACACACACACACACACACACACACACACACACACACACACACACACACATATATATATATATATATATATATATATATATATATATATATATATATATATATATATATATATATATAAACAAAGAAAAAAGTGCGACCAGGAAAGAAAATAACCGTTTGATTTTACACGTTTTAATTATTTTTATTTGTTTTTTAAATTTTATTTTATTTATTTTTAGAGAGGTTTATCTGTTTCGCCTATTACCATATTTGAACAAATTTTCCAAATTCCATATATCTTATTAATATAAAATCTTATTAAAAAATAAAATGTGATTAAAGTAAAAAAAAATTAGTAAAAAATATATTTCAATTATATTTCAATATAAATATATAAATTATATCCATGTATTGTTAACCAGTATTAATTGGCTTTCTACGAAACACCATCCCTTCAGCAAATTTCTTCATTTCACGATTTTGTCCAAAACGGGTTTCATATAATTTTTAAACCAGTTAATCCTTTATGTTTAGTATTTTTGTGACAAATGATTTTTATGATGTTTTGTTGAAGTGTTGTGTGATTTTGTGCAACTTTGTGTGATTTTTTTTTTTTTTTTTTTTTTTTTTTTTGTTGAAGTTATAAATTTTTGCCTTCTGATCAATTACTGTCAAATTACCTTACTTTTAGATTAAATTAACGATTCTACCAGTCAGAAAATGTAATAATTTTAAAACTAAATATACGACTTTTATTAGTCAATTTTAAATTCTTCTCATAGATTATGCAACCATTATCTGATATATGTTAGTTTTCTAATTTAAAATAAACATCAATAAAAATATGATTTTTAACCTAATTTGTTTTAAATTTGGTTAAATTAGAACTAAAATAATAATAATAATAATAATAAGCACTTGTAGTGTATTATACATATATATTTTATCTATATATCTATAATGTAGGTTGGTAGCTATATATATATATGTGTGTGTGTGTGTGTGTGCGTGCGTGCAATCGTGTGTGTAAAATATTTGATTAGCGCTCAAATGTCACTAACTGATATTTTAAATATACATATTTAATAATAAAAATTATACTTTTAAAAAATTAAAGAACATATTTTCATTGAAATGTGAACCAAAATAGCACAAAATATCTATCTTTGTAGTATTAACATGCAGGGTAAGAGAAAATCAAGTGAGTGATACACTATAATATTAGGTCGTTGCAAAAGTTCGTGCGGACGCGGATCATTTTATTGCCTCCAAAGACGAGAGCTCCTATCGCCGTGGTATACATTTGTAAGCCGAAAAATGGGCAAAGGTTGTAGAAAGTAATGGAGAGTATTTTGATTAAAAAATGTCATTTGATTTGATGTATTTTTATGGAATGAAGCAATAAAAAAACCGCACGAATATTTGCAAAGACCTAATATTTACACATGTTTAAATCTTTAATAAATAAATAATTTAGAATTAAACAAAAACCATTTTTAAAAAATATACCCTGATTGGGCTCGAACGTTAGACCTTTAGGTTCGTAGCCCGGAGCTTTACCTCACAGCCACAGCGTTCACGTCGGGAAAGTCTTTTTTTACAATATAGATTTTTTGTTTGCTCCCAGAGTGGTTACAATTATACATACAAACATACATACAGGTGAAGCTAATAAAAGCGTGATAAAAAGACATAATATTAACTATGAAATTTTGGAATAGATTGTATGAATATTATTATTGTTTTTGTTAATATTATAATTTGCTAAAATTTATATTTAATGTTGTTTTATTTACAAATATAAGAACTTGTTCAATAAAAATCGTCTCATAATAGATGATTAGTAGTAAAATATAATTTCAATATCATTTTAAAATTTATTATCATAGCAATCAGTATGGTTTACTTTATTGAAAATAAAAATAATAAAAATAATATGATAGTTATGGCGATTAAGAATCCCTAAATTCCAGTATTTTACTATTTTATTACCTGTCATAACAAATATTAAAATTATTTACATTTTATCAGAAGAAGTACTTTTTCATTACATTTACTTTTATTAGTTAAAATACTTTTACTATTGAAACTACAGTAAAATATAACATAGATAATTATTTGCAAGAAGATTATTTTAATTAGCCTGCAGCAATAAATTATTGCAATCTGTCTACGTCTAGAGCAGTTACATGATCAAGCTATATTTATAAATTACGAATCACTGTCATAATATAATTACTACAGATAGGTTTAAAATTTTAACTTTTAGATAGTTTAGTTATTTAGTGCAATAAAAGAAAAGAAAAACAATAATTAATCACTTACTATTTATAAAAAATTTCTTTTATTACGAAACGTAATATAAAGTTTTAATTAATGAATATTTAAAGGAATCATTAATCATTTATTTTAAAATAATTTAAAGTGGAAAATATATTTTTAGTTTATTTTAAGAATTTTACAAAATAACTAGAGCTAAAAAAAAAAATATTTTAAATATAGTAAATATGTTTTAGAGCCGTCGATGATAAAACAAATCTCTTAGAGAATAATCTTTAAACTATATGTCGATTAATTTATACATATATATTACATACTCATGAAATTATTCGCCATTAAAGCAAATTTAGAACATACCGCATATTTCGTGCAAAATCCTTTAGCTGATAAACCGCTTAATGTAACCTTCAGCACTTCATGTAAGTCAACGCATTTTTATTTAAATATATATAATAAATAACAGGTTTTGCCCGGAACACTGGTCACTATATTTAAATGAATTAAAAAACTATATCATTATTTTTTCATATTGCTTCATAAACAAAAGTGAAAAGAAAACTAATTTAAATTACATAAAACATCACCGCTACGTACGGGAACGTTTTCTTCACCCGTATCCCTATCGCTTGCTATAATCTCTTATCCATTAATATCAAGTTCGGTGTTTATTTCATGACATATTTCAAACGGGCAGTATTTAGAAAAATCGAATTAACTCTTTTATATTGAAATTCCAATTACATATGAACAACGCTGTACGTACTATACATAATATTTGCTTTCACGTTATTTTCTATATTTTATTTGATTCATCCTGTCGACCATAAAATGACAGTAGCGTCATGCTAAATAACTATTACAATATACTAAAAGCGCTATTTCAACCGTATAAGACAACTATTTTTTTATGATTACATATATTTTCCATTCTAAATAATGTATGGTTAGTTAATAGTAGTTTGTGTATTTAAAAATAAATAAATAAATATGTAAACCTGATCATGGCACAGCTTTATTATAGCCCCCCCCCCTTTGACGACTTTTGAACTTTTCTCGTCATTTCGGGGATATATTATATATATATATATATATATATATATATATATATATATATATATATATATATATATAATTTCCTTCATATAAAGGGAGGAATTTTTTGAAAACATATTTTGCTAATATTTTTAATGTGAATATTCTGTTTATATTTTAAATGTACGGCTAGGTTTAAAATAGTTCTTGTAAAATTAAATTTCCTATTCTTAAAATTGCGATTTTTCTATAGAATGATACATGCAGACAAGAATCGATAATTTAGGCAATTATTGTTTTTATTCCATTTTTTTTCAGCTTTTTATAATTTATTTATATTTTTCATGCGTTACTAGAATTAAAATGGCAGTCGTGAAAATGAAGTCCTCATTGAAAATTGTCTGATCTACTTCATCGTCCAAATTAAAAAATAAATAAATAAATAAATAAATAAAAATAATAATAATAATAATTACTTTCATACCAAGAATAGTACACGCGACTAAAACACTTTTTTTTTAAAATCTAAATTTGAAGAACGTTTAAAAAGCTTATGAAACAAAATTCGGAAGAAACATGCTGGGTTCAGTTTTATCATATTTTATCATATATTTGATTTAATAACTAGCAGGCTTTACCCGCTTCGCTGGTCACTATATTTAAACGAATTCTCAAAATTCCATATCATTATTAATAAAATATCAAAATTAGAAACAATCAAATCAGTCGAAAGGAAAGTTATATTTTCCGCTGCGTATGGTAGAGTATTTTTCCCTCGCTGCAAAAATAATCTGGATCCCCACTGCAATCGGCAGTGATTTACCCGCTTCTGTACATGCATCCACATCCCTCCCCAGCGGGTAAGGTAGAAGTTTTGAGAAATTCCACTAGAGTGCATATTGCGTACTCTTAATCAACTCTTACATGCCAAAATTCGCCATTCTATGAAAGTTTGAAGTATATTGAAACTTGAAACCGTGTGTCTTGACTAGTGTAATTACGCAAAACACTTTTGAAAGCGTGTTACTTAAACATAGCCATCTGATACATCAAAAAATTAATTTATTTAGATAATTTGAGGCAGACTTATGCTGAAAACGTGTTTTTGCAACCCCCCTCCTCTCCCATCCTAAAAGGGTAGAAAGACGGGAAATTTCGAAAAATCTCTTTATACTACGTGTAGGATAAGTATAAGTGACCCGCACATCAAAAATCGCTTTCCTAAGATAATTTGGAGCACAGTTTGTCTTGAAAACGTATTTCCTTCCAATCTTTAAAGAGTAAACGGGAGAAATTCCTCAAAATCCTATTATAATGCATGTATGCATAACCAACCCATACATAAAAATTAATCTTATTGAGATAATTTGGAGCAAGGTTACACTTGGAAAAGTGTTTATCATTCCCCTTCGACCCCAATAAGGGAAAGGAGAGGAAATTCGCAAAATTCCGTTACAATAGGTATCGGATACATATAAACAGTTTATGCACCAAAATGCATTACCGGAGCTCACCTAGATTTCCCAGGAGAAATTTTGTGATTTAAAGAGAGGTCTCGAATATGCCTCCTCGTAACGCATACTTCGAAATCGAAAATCACGAAAAAACATAATCTATATATATATATATATATATATTTGAAATATTCTAAAATAGACGCATGGCTGTTTTCAGCATATTTGTACCATTTTTTTGTAAAGTTCTACTCAACAGTACGGAATTTACTGTAATTCTCCCCCAAAATCAATATCCCTCTCCCCCTCTTAAAAATCGAAATTTCCAAAACCGCATAAAAAATATACTTTACTCAAGTCTACTGTCCCCATGTGCAAGTAATTTGCACCGTCTTAAGCTTACAAACGTGCTTTTTCCTTCTACTCCCCCAAAGGTAAAGGAGGGAGGGGGGGAATTTCATGAAATTCCGTTACTAAAGGTGTCGGATGCAAATAAGCAGTCCATCCGCCAAAGTCCTTGACTGCAGCTCCTATACATTTTCCCGGACTAATTTAGCACTAAAAGAATTGTCTCGAATTTTCCAAATTTCTTGCTAAAAATCAATTCCACCCCCTTCCCCCCTAAAAATAAAAAAATTCCAAATCGCGAAAAGATTTTTTTTTTTTCCGTCTATTCTGAAGTCCAGACTCTCCATATGCAATTTTATTTCCGTGAAGTAATTTGGAGCCGAGTTATGCTTACAAACGTATTTTTGACTCTTGCCCGCTCGGGAGGGAGAAAGGGCAGGGGGAATTTTGTAAAAGTTGGTACATATTAGTTTAAGTTGGCAAAGATCTAAACTCCTGCAAAGTGTCGTGTAATTCCTTCCAGCCATTCTCGCGTGATATCCGGACAAAAATAGCGTTACAGGCATATAGACACAATGACACACATACAAAATTTTCATTTTCGGCTTTCATGATGTGTGATACGAGAAAATAACGCTTTTTTTTTTTTTTTTTTTTTTTTTTTTTTTTGATTCTGACAATTTTTTTTAGACAAATGTCTGATTTATTAATATAAGTTATTCAATTATTAATATTATTTGAATCTAAAGTTACATTGATGTCGTTTTGTATTATATATATATATATATATATTTATTTATTTATTGCTATTCACGCTAAAATGTATTTGCTTTTAAGTCAAAAAAAAAAAAAAAAAAAAAAAAGAACCTATAATTCTTTAGCAACGGCTAAATTTAAATGTATTTTAAGTGGCTAATTTTAAAACTAATATTATGTTATTATTTGCTTATCTTAATTAATTAACAACAACAACAAAAAAATTAACTATAAATTTGAAAATCCAGCTTCAAGTTGCACTGAGACACCTCGGGGGAATGACGTGACTGTCAAGACGATAGTCTTTGTGCTACGTTCTCGCTCCACACACACACAGGCATTGCCTTTTACATATCACTGCTTCCGAAGTTTTATATTTTGACATATGTTCTCTGTTAGAATGTGAGTTTGTAAAAGAAACATAATTGCAAGATTAACTTATTTTAAATTTTATATGAATTCATTTTATAATTAAATAAACCAATGTACATGTTTATTAAAACAAACAAAATAATAATAATAATAATAATAATAATAATATATATTTTTTAAATAAAAATTTGGAATATATATATGTTATATTCTTGTGGCATATTATTTAGAAATATTAAAAAAGTTCATAACCATTATCTATATTAAAACATTTACCTTATTTAAAGGTAACATTATTATTACCTTTATTATTAACCAACAGAGTACTTTCTCTGTTGGTTAAAGTACTTTCTGGGCGGATCCGACTTTTCATCAGTAACTTTATTGTGGTCGGCTACGTTCGAAACTGACTTGATTTCTTCTCTCTGTAGACTCTTCATGAAGTGGCGTCATAAAGAGCTACTGATGAAAGGGCGGATCCGCCCAGAAATTACTTTAACCAACATAGCTTTAAATAAGGTAAATGTTTAAATACAAGGAATAAAAGTACGCTCTGATATTTTTTTTTTTTTTTAAGAAGTTCATAACTGCTTCCTAATTACCCTGAATTTGTTATAAAAATTATTAAATATTTCAAACTATATTATTACCATATCTTATCATCAATTATTTTTGAACAGCAAGAAGCACTTTATGCTAAAGTAATCTATTCAAAGTCTATTTGTCTAGCATTTCTTAAATAGTGTTAAAGACGGTACTGTAAATAAATCATCCAATATTTTCATTTGTTTTAAATAATCCATCTGTACTTTTCAAAATTATATTAACATTTTAAGTAATCAATATCTATCCTTTATAGTGGCGATTGTAACATTTTAATTCCTTTTCTGTTTCATTTTGCTTTATTTTATCTTGTTATTATTATTTTTTTTTAATGCTGAATTCCGCATATAATCTTTTTTAAAGAATAATAGTATGATTCCTTAGATTTTTCCAATAGATTCTTTCAATAGAAATAAGAAAACAGTTATTATATATAACTTTCT